>JARJDZ010007898.1:0-15827 GCA_030264555.1 Aleochara sp. GC000083
GCGCATAATAAAAATATTGTTTTGGTTGGGTCGCGGGTAGCTGCGTGTCACAGCCTAGTAAATAAATTTAACAAATAATCAACAGGGAAAACTATTACGTGGGGCGGGGTGTCACTGTCTGAATCGTAACTCCGCCCAGTGGTACAATCGTGGTCACGTAAATCGGCAGAAAAAGATCAAAGGTGCCGACAGAGAGTTGGCTCTCTGGTTACTCTGTGATACTAGTGTGCTCGTGGTTCACAACACTCATTCATAAACTTGCAGTAATTTTTCTTCAATTGGGGATTATATCTAAACTTCTGTTCGAGTTTTTGAAATCGGACAAGGGCCTGATTATATGATTTGCCGAGATCATTTATAGTATCCCTAAAGGAAATTTCTACAACGAAGCGGCCATTCAGATCTCTTTCATGAGTACGATTAAAATGCTCGTCGCAATAAAAGTCGTTAATTGGCTGTCCCGGATCGCACTCTTCAAGCATCCAGAAACGCGACAAACTCTTTTCCACCTCACTATGCTGTAAAAAGTTACACGTGGATAATCGTGGTATATCGTTCATATTTAGCACGCCTGCGACGATCCACCCAAGTCGAGTTTTTTGCATGACCGCGCTACCTAACTTGTGTTGTCCGACAGATAAGTGCTGCCAAACTACTTCGCTGCCTAATAGCATATCGATGCTATTTGGATTAAGAAAATCTGGAGGAAAACGTAAAGTGAATAAACCAAGAGTTCTTCCAATTCCTAAGACGGGTGGGGTTTTACCGCTGATTCCAATATTTGCAGGATTAAGTGCAATTGGTTCACTTGTTGGTGGTGCAGCAGGTGTGGCAAAAGCAGTTAATGAGGCTGCTGATGCAAAAAAGAAATTACATGAATCCGTGCGTCATAATCAAACAATGGAAGCAATTGCGCTACGTAACGGTAGAGGACTATATCTAAAACCGTATCGTAAAGGATTAGGTATTTTTTTAGACAAAAAAACCCTGAAAAATATGGTACCCAACTTTAGTAAATTACCTCAAAGAGCTTTAAGCAATTATGAATTAGAGCAATACTGTAGAAATTTAAACCATTTTAGGGGGGTATTTATGAGGAATGCTTTACCAAAAGCACCTCATCGCAATGAATTGGGAATTATAAATCTTGATGTAAGTAAAGGTCCGGGTACACATTGGGTAGCATATAAAAAGAGTAACAAAAATGTTGAATACTTTGATAGTTATGGTAATCTTCAACCGCCTTTAGAGGTAAAAAAGTACTTCTCTAAATGTATTATACAATACAATCATGATAATTTTCAAGGTGCAAATTTATTTAACTGTGGACATCTTTGTCTAAAATTTCTATATAATGAGTTGAAATAAACGATTTTGACATTAGTTTAGTTTCATTCTTTGACATGTCAAGAACGTTTACATTAGTTGGCACCTCCTCCATTTTGAATGCTGATTATTACCCACCCATTGAGTTAAACCCAAACTATGAGTATTGTCTTGGTTTAATTGGGTTTCATACATATAATTCAATACCAAATATTGAAGAGGGTGTTAACGACGTATTTCATTACAAAGATAGTGACTCGAACAGCATTAAAAGAATTCTAATCCCTGAAGGTACGTATGAAATAACTGACATTGAAAAATACTTTCAGAAGGTGTTATTCCAACAATTTAAGAATACCAAGACTTTGGAATCATTGAATGATTTGATTAGCATTAAAGCAAACAATAATACCCTCAAAGTAGAAATTATTAGTAAGTACTATGATATTGATTTTTCTCAATCAAACAGTATAGGTTCATTACTCGGTTTTTCCAAGCAACACCCAATTCTAAAAGCAAATTTTTTATATTCTTCCAATTTACCGGTAAGTATTAATAAGGTAACAAGTCTTCGAGTTGAGTGCAATCTAGTTAAAGGTTCCTATTACGGAAGTCATTCATCGCATACGATATTTGAGTTTGCTCCGGACGTAGAGCCAGGATATGCCTTAAACAAAGAACCTCAAAATATAATTTATTTACCCGTTAACAATACTAATCAAATTGATCATATCTCTATAAAATTGGTAGATCAAGAAGGGAGCTTAGTGAAACTAAGAGGGGAGAAGCTTGTTGTTAGGGTAGAGCTTAAACAAAATGGGTATTCAATTTAATCAGTCATCCAATGGAGGTATGGTGTCAAATAAGAAATTATATAAATTATTACAGTCCTCCAGGAAACAAATCAGTCGTAACCCATTCGTTCAACAAATCACTGCAGAACGTCTCAAAAAGTTAAAATCATACGGTTATAAATTACGAAAATGAATTCTTCTTTAAATATATTTGATTCAATATCGTTTGATGATACCATAACAAAGTTTGAGTATCACACGTATCAACCTAGAAGTCAAAATTATATGAATAATGATGAGATTAGCATTGTTATTCAACAACAGGATATTTTAACACTAGTTTGTGAAAGTTTTGTACGAATAGTAGGAAAAATCAATAAACCAGCAGGGGCTGCAAGCTTCCCAGATATTGTTCGAAATGGATTTAGTTTCCTCTTTAATGAGGTTCGCTTTGAGTTGAATGGTATTGAAATCGATAAAGTTCGTGATACTGGAATTGTAAGCACTATGAAAGGATATTTAACAATCCCTCGAGATGATATTACACATTCAATTGCTGGATGGAATGCAACAGGCAAACCTCCTTCTTTTCATAAAGATGACGGTTCGTTTGTTGTGCATATTCCACTAAAACATTGGTTAGGTTTTGCTGAAGATTATAAAAAAGTGTTGACAAATGTGAAGCAGGAATTAATCTTAATGAGATCTAGAACTGATCGAGATGTTTTCAAGTCGACAGAAGAAAATTCTATTCAAATTGATAAAATAACATGGCATGTACCTCACATTCAAATTAATGATGAGGTTCGTTTAAAATTGCTATCTCAAATCAAAAATGATAACGGTATCATGATACCGTTTCGTCGATGGGAATTACATGAATTACCAACATTGCGAAAATCTGAGCGAGATGTATGGTCGGTGAAAACCAGCACCAACTTGGAGAAGCCTAGATATGTCATATTGGGTTTTCATACCAATAAACGAGATCAACTCAATACAGATGTCAGCGAATTCGATCATTGCAATATACGAAATATTAAATTATTTTTGAATTCTGAAGCATTCCCATATGATAATTTGAATCTGAAGATACCAAATGATTGCTTTCTTGCATATCAAATGTATGCAAATTTCCAAGCCGGATTCTACAACAAACGCAATGAACCGAGTTTATCATTTGAAGAGTTTCTGAAGAAAATGCTATATGTGTTTGATGTATCCAAACAAAACGAAAGCATTAAAACATCCACTGTTGACCTGAAGATTGAACTGGAAGCAAGTAAAGAGTTCCCAGCCAACACACGTGCATATTGTCTCATCATTTGCGATACAGTTGTTGAATATACACCACTTACCGGATATGTACGCAAGATTGTTGGTTGAAACGTAAAAGTGTAAACATTGAGGAACAAAGAAATAAAATTAATAAACAATAATATTTAAGCAAATAAATTGTTTTTTTATTAAACCATTTCTTTTTCATTTACAGATGTATTTTTTTCATACAAAGAATAATGATAATGTGCAAGAGTTGTTACTCCATCTTCACATATTACTCGCTTATCATCAAATGCGGATAAAGCATGCTTTTTTATTTTATAGGTACCAAGTTCATGTTTAACCGAACGAATCGTGTTAAATGAACACATCATTAGTTTTCCACTAAATAATACATTAACATAATCATTAAAATTAATTCGTCGAATTGCAGAACTACCAACACCTTTTGCCTTAAGTAACTGGGTATTTGCATCCGTAAGAACTGCATATGCTTTCGCCCGATGTGCAACAAATTTCTTAATAACTGTATTAGCAAACTCATCTTTAAATTTTCCAACCACCTTTTTGTTGTAACATTCAATACCATAATTGTTATTTGCGCTATAAACAGATGTATCATAATATTCTTTAGCATCACGCTTTATGATATCATATATTGTTGGCCCATCGGAATTTGCATGTGTTGAAGTAAATTGATAAATTAATGAATCGGTATCCATGTACATTAATTGAACTTTAAAATCATTGGTAATTTTGGATGACATAATGTAATCATAATGAAATGAATACATAAGTGTTTTTGAGATATCTAAAATGCATGCGCCGATATAAAGGGGTCGAACTAATTTTATTTCGGTTTTTAACATCTCAATTGCTACCAGATTCTCTGAAAATATTTTGGCAGATTTAAAATTTGGTTTGCAAATTAACCTTCGTGCTGCTTTCCAATTAGTAACCAAACGAATATTACGATGTTTTCGGTCGTTTTGCATTGTCTTCCCGAAAAATGCATTGTTATATAATTTGAATAGATCTTTTAAAAACTGGCTTTTTGCCGCTGCGCGTAAATTGGTATTTAATGTAATATATTCCTTTAGCCAAAAACTATGATTATAAGTTAAACATCTATAAACTTTTTTCACAATTAAGCCATGTTTCATACATTGTATCAATTTTTCGAATGTTAATTTATATTTACTTTTGTTATTTAAGCTACATATTAATTTTTTAACTTTGGTATTTGAATTTGCAGTTGGCGGTATTAAGTGCTCGGGGCAAAAAGGTAAATTAGAATGTTTATCGTGCAAAGAATATGGATATTCAAGATCTACTTCGAGTATACAAGATTGATCATGCATCTGTCCAAAATTAATATCATTAATATTATGATTGGTTAAATTACGTTCTAATTCCACAATGTTTTCTTCACTCATCCATTCTAAATTATTTGTTGGTAGCTTCTGACACATGGCCCATCCATATAAATTGACTGCATCAAAATACATTATATATGAAGCTGGACGATTTGAATCATAATCGGATAAAAATTTATTATTTGCTTCGCTATACCTATGAACGCTCTGACAAATACCGCCCCGAATAGCCTGTTCGAAAAACAATAACATATCAATATCAGATATTAATTCCAACTCTACACCTGTCATTTTCAATGCTGCTTCCCAAGCAAATCCGGGTGCTGTGTAAAAACATGCGGGGTCTAATTTATAATACTGCATTGAAACTTGTCTAAAATTCTCAAAAACATCAGCGAGAAGAAGCACATCTGTTTTGAGGTACAGATCTGAATATTCACCCAAAGTCTTTACATTAAAAGTTCGCCAAACTTGAAGAGCATATTCATAATCTGAATCACTAATGTCGGTTGCTGTTAATGAACTATAAAACTTAGATTTTGGAGGAAGAAATTTCTCTTCAAGTTTATTAAAGCTATCCATATACTCGTAGGGAAATACACCTTTTTTGCATAACATTTCATAATTTGTGAAATTTCGCTTCATGTGATGGAAATTTTCCATCTGTAAGCTTTCACAAATTTTCTCTAAAGATGATTGCAAAAATCGATATGAATCTACAAATCTCAACTCAAATGTACCAATTTTTTTAGAAATTGAAATATATGTTTCACTCGTTTGTGGAATAATATTGATCTCGCGATTATCAAATCCTAATTCGTTAATAAACAGATGTGCATCATATCGACTCAAATTATGAAAGAAAACCGGAATGAATTTAGCTTTACGAATTAACAAATTACAACTTTGGCAAGCAGCACAAATAAACTCTCCTGTATAATGATTATGGTGATGAACTTTACGATTTTTATCTGTAAAAGAGCAATTTGCAATTTCACATTGCTGAACACTTTTGAAATGAAGTTCCTGTTCATTTGTTAGCGCTTTCATAGATTTGTCATCTACAATATACCGTGATTCAATTTCGACCAATTCCTTACGTAATTTATTAATTAACCAACGTTGCGGATTCTTACCTCGAAATGATTCAAATTTTGTTAGATGATCGTCATAATTACAAACCATGTAATATGCAGCACTGAATGGAACATGTGTATCAATTTTAATGGTAGCTTTTTGTTCTTGTTGCTGTTGTTGTTTCTTAACAATTAAACATTCAAAATCAGCATAGATAACAAATGGTGTTGGTAGCATGGCGGAGAATTTTGAGAATTTAAGAAATGAATTCGGTTCCGGTAAAATTATACAAGCCGGTTTTTGCAGCATGCAATTTGGTTTGTGAATATTTAATTTATCTTGAGTAGTAAAGTGATTTAAACATCTTCGACAAATAAAAATTTCCTTTTTATTTTTTGTAATCTGTTTTCTGAGTAAACCTGCTAAATTTTTTATATAACAATAATGTCCAAAATCAGGTTTGAGTTTATTTTGTAAATATAGTAAATCAATATGTTGTGCTTTTTCATTTTTTGTAATATATACTGGACTAATTGTTTTGTTAAAATCATTCCACCAATAAACATTAATTGAAATATTTTTTTGACAATTTTGATTTTCAAATTTAGGAATATCAAGTAATTTAATTGGGAATTCAAGACCTTTAAAATTCAATATATCATGTATATTTTGTGGATATGATGATGGATCTGATGGATCCTTATCGGTCGGATATAAATGAGCCAAAATTGACCAAGCAAAGCATCTTCGGTCGTTATTTATGATGTTGATGATTGATTTTGAAAATATTAATTCAATAGGTAAATCGATGTAGGTACCTTTTCCCCCGTTGAGAAGATTACATCTGTTAAGAGCAATCACCAGGTCGCAAATGGATGACAATGCCCAACCGCTTCCACGCTCGCTGAATTCTTCCAACTTGGTTAGAATTTCATTCTTCATCTCGTTGTAGACTTCATCAATGTTAGTGGTTGCAATAATTATTGCATTCTTGGTTTGGAAATATTTAAACTCTTCAACTTCTTCGTTGCTGGGTAGAATGAATAAAGCCGAGAACACAAGGTTTGTCTTGATGCATTGATCTTTTTTTATCAAATTTCTCCATCGAATGATAACTAAAGGTTTCGCTTCATCGAGAAATAGAGCTGGCTCAATGAACTCTCCATTGTTAGCAATCATCCCTGTTCGAATGCGGCTGTTGAATGCAGATGACACCTTCACCAATATTATTAGCATTATTTAGCGATATTAAGAGTTTATTTTAAACTTTCGTTTTCCCATTTTAAAGTCTTCTGCAAAGCGGTTTTTCCAGCGTACGCTCCAACAGGTAGACGACTCCGTCTTTGAAGACCTCCTCCCTCAATGACATTGCTTGATCGATATCCATCAATTTTTCGGTGTGCTTCCAAGTAGTAATATTTTAATTTAACAAGAACGGTTTCTATTTGTCTTAACTGTCCAGGTTGAAAATGTATTTGTCCTTTTTTGTGATCACATATAGTTTTAGTTAGTCTTTTAATTTGTTTTTGAATAAGTAGTGAAAACTTCACGAAGCTCGGTCTTGAATTACATGTTTGATAGAGTTGTTTAAAGTGGTTTGTTATGGTTTCGAGTTGTAGATTACTATTATTATTATTATTATTATTGTTATTATTATTATTATTCATTTCTCTTCTTTAAATTCAATACAGGCAACGTTGAAACTGTTGATTTTTTTAGAACCACGTGATATGAGAGCAATGCCACTTGCCATGAACTTGTTTAGTTCATCTTGTTTTAAATTTTTAAATCGTTCTGCAAACCTCGGTGGTAGAAAAACTGTGAATTCATTACGCAACTCAGCAACAATTCGTTGACCGTAACGGGTTTTAGCCCACTTTAATTTCGTTATTTTATAACTTTCATCGATTGTCAATTCCGAGAGTTTAATTGTTGGTAGGTACGAGACCTCCGCACTCCCGCATGAATTAAATTCTTGTAAATTTGCCATCTTGGTACGCTTTTATATATGTATGTGTTGCTCTCACAAAATATTCGAAACTGAATATTGTGAATATGTCATCACCCATNTATAACTTTCATCGATTGTCAATTCCGAAAGTTTAATTGTTGGTAGGTACGAGACCTCCGCACGCCCGCATGAATTAAATTCTTGTAAATTTGCCATCTTGGTATGCTTTTATATATGTATGTGTTGCTCTCACAAAATATTCGAAACTGAATATTGGGAGTACGTCATCTAGCATCTAGTTTATACGAAAAAATGTTGAATCTAAAACCGCACGCTAAATTTTATAATCTTGGTGTATTGTTTGAATGTGAAAGCCGCACGCTTTTTCTTTAATTAATTGTTTGCGCTTCTTACGTTCGGAAACGGATACTGTTTCGTTGGTTTGTGAATGTTTCTTACATGGTAACTTACGGATTACATCCACATCGTAATGATAATGAGATGGCAACCAGTTCCATATACGTTCCAATTCATTACAATCTATATGGTTTAATAAATGATTCCTAAAAAGAGATCCTACACAACGACATCCAAAANAGCATGTAATGTAGAAACGCAACGTAGTGATGTAAAGTAAAAATTTAGTTTAAATGTACACCGTTCATACAGAAATGTAACAAGTACGAAGTAACCAATCGCAGTGCTGCCTATATTACTTCAAAATAACAAATTTGACAAATATCTCGCTTGTCAATTCAAATTTCAAAATGGAATTGGAAGACGTGGACTTAATTAAAGAAGTGCAGCGCTTTGGTTCACTTTATAATAAATGCAACGAGCTTTTTAAGGACAGGAGAGCTCGGGAGAGTTGCAATTGACAATAAATGAGTGATACTCACTCGGGTAACTCAGTTAACATTTCTGAACGCCCCAGTGAGGGTAAGGGTCACCCGAGTGTCACCCTGGTGACCATTCTGTAGAGGGCGCCATGACTGCTGGTGCAGGATAAACAGTGTGGATTTAACGGTAATAAGTTTCTTGCATGGGATACCAGGATGAAAAAAAGGTAAATGTTCTCCTAAATGGCAAACGGTGTGTTTATATTTCATGTGCTTGTTGAAGTCGAGGAAACGCAATACGGGTAACTTTACAGAATACACATTCCTGGAAGCATTCCCGGAAATAACGTGCAACTCGACCACAGACTTGCACTCGCACAATTAAGCAACTCATTAAATCACTAATTAATTAACTTATCTCAGTTATAATATAAACTACTGTCTCAATTAATTAAGTTTCGTCTTTTTGAAGTTGACGACCCAAAGAGTATCATATTTTCACAGGATAATTCAGAAATGTAAAATGAAATAATTCCGACTAATCCTTTTCAAATAATTGCACTTTTGTTGTTTTGATCATTATTTCAACATTCACATTAAATCTTCCAGATGTCCTTATTTGTACCTATTTCCAGGATTTTTACATGAAATCACTTAATTTTTCATTAACTAATGGAAAGCCACAAACATAAGAAAACCATCGTTTTTTCTAAATCATTTGTTTATGCGATTAAAATCATAATTGGAATATATTATAATAACTTTAAGCAGTTAATAATAGTTATTTATGCACCAAGTGAATCAAGGGACGCTGTTGTATAATTCATTTATTGATTTCCATTTTCGCTATTTTATAGGGAAAAAGGTAGCCCGTTATTTACCGATTTTCTACCATCTAACACCCGGCCGGTGGACAATTCATTAAATTTCATTTACATTTCGACGAGATGAAAACACGAGAAACGTGCGCACATTTTAAGCAAATTAATGAATTTTCCACGTTTTTCTACAATGAGCTTTTTTACGAGGATATGGAACACAAAATTGCAGGAAAATTACAAATTTTATTAAGAGTTCCACTCTGTATCAGTTCAGTAATCTATCACAGCGCATATCAACTGGAAGTTCTTCCACACCAACTTCATCGAGGACCGCAAAACGAAATCCATTCGAGACTGGAACGGACGAGAACCAGGAGGGTTCGTGGAAAGTGCGGCGAAGAATCAAGGACCGGTTGGAATATGTTAAACATGATTCACTGGTAGCAATTCGTCGCCGTATCGCGCGAAGATTTAGCACACTCGATGTAAATGCCATTATCTTGTAATTTACGCATTGAACCATCAAGAAAGTAACACCAGTAATCTCCGATTTGCACATATCTCCCTCACATCTGAAGATATCTACCATTCATCAACAATCATAGGTTGTATCCAAATTGTGATCTTCACACTGGTTACTAGTAAGTAAATAAGTGATCCTCGTTAATCCTTGAAAGGGGTGACGAAGAAACGATGAGTTAATCCAATTGATACGTCACGTTAATTCAATTAACCACCTGATAAAACACATGGAAGAGCAAAATGCACAGAACTATTCCTTGGTTTATATTGTTGTCAATTACGATTTGTTCGGTTCGCAGGAGGCGACAATGACGGCGGCGATGTGTCCCGTTTTGGGGGTTTATCTCATTCCGTTCCGGAGTTTGGCGAGATACTAAACGCGCACGCTGGATGCGTGTTGTACGTCGTGGGGGCCATCGACAGAGAGCGCCGCCGCCAGCGACGGTTTCCACAACATTCTACCTACATATATTTGGAACGGCATTGCCGCCACCAATGCCTTAGTGGCATACATCTCCAACCGTCGAGATTCGCACTATGTTCCCGTTCACCGATACCAAAAACCGGCCGCTTGTTGTAATTGGGGCGGCAAACTCCTTCTTTACTACTCGACCAAAGAAAATATCATAAACCTTTCGGATGTAAATCAAAAGTTAGTAGACGTTAAATTGCAACATTTTAAACTGGCACCAGATTCTGAAGCGGACATATGTTACCAACGCTCGTGATCGCAATGAAGGATTAAATATTTTTCCACGAATATTTCAACAAGTTTCGAGTGTTGCTGTGTTGGGTATTATTTCAGTGATATCATATTTGTTGCCACACCCGTGATTCTTCATGAAGAACCGTTCCAGCACGCTGTTATTGTTCGTATGCACTAGATGTGGTCCAAATGTTAGCGATTAGGAGTGACTCCACTAAAGACGAAGAAGAAGTACATATCTTTCTGATAAAAATTTTAAAAGTTCAAAACTTATAAATTAACTTCTTAAAATAATTTGTTTCAATGTTTAAAATAAACCTGCTGGAATCTTCCTACTAAATTTCTTAAGATATTTTTGAATATCTACTTTTTAACAATTGCCTACTACTAATCATAAGAAGCAAATTAAAATTCATTCAAAAAGTGTGAATTTCCGAGTTTTTTTATTAATAAAATTCAGGTGTCCAAATTTTGTCATCGCCTGACGTGAGAACGGCTGGACCACTTTGGCTGATTTTTCTGTGTTAGATTTTGAATTATCAGGAGAGGGATCTAATGATGGAAAATTATTAAAAAATTTATTGAAAATGCAGGAAAACTAAAATTAAAGTTTTTCAGTTTGCCTTTATAAGAGGACCCGACGCCTCGCGAAGTAGGCAAACACCGTTCCTGGCGCAGTCAATACATTCGGTGGTTATCACCATTCGATCAAATCTACGGTTGAGGTTTTTCTTTTTCATTCTTAACTCACATTATGAAGTTTAAAAGACTGCGCCGCGGGAAGAAAGATTGTGGCAACGGAGCCTGACAACAGTCGAAGTGCTTAGGCGAACATCTTTTTCGCGAGCGACTCAGCGTCACGTGGAGTAAGTGGAGAAAGTAATTATATACTCCACAAATGCTTAGCCACCACAAAAGTGTACTTGCCATTCGTTATTTGAAATTTCAGTTAAGTGTGAATTCTGTTTCAAAATGCCATGAGCGCGACGTGCTAATATAATCCAATCAGTGGCGGATTTAGGTGGCGCGAAGCCCGAGGCTCAATTTGATTTTGGGGCCGCCAATTTCGGGTCCGAGGGGCAAAAAAATTTTAGAGCCCCTTTGGGGCCCCCCAAGTCCATCATTTGATGTTATACGGGGAAACATTTCTGGATTTGTGGGCCCCTTTGGGCTGGGGGCCACAGGCGCGCGCCTCCTGCGCCTGTGCGGAAATCCGCCACTGAATCCAACAGTTGATTACGCCACGGATACATCAGACATGGATCAAGAAGTATAATATCAGTCTCATCTATTCAGTCAACTTGGAACAAGGAGCGTGTGACCTCGTTATAATATTTTGAAATTTTTACATGAGCCTCATAGATAATGTTGTGGAAGCAACAAAGTAAAATTACCACAATTGTCAGTGCTCCGAGGGCAATGACATTTCAGTTTTCTGACCGAGATCCTCAATATAAACATTTTTTGCAGAATATACAAAATTATATTAGTTGCTTCTAAATGACATCGATTAGAGCAACAGAAATTATTAAAAGAAATTGTGCACCCCTTAATGTGTCTTGACTATTACAGATTCAAGGTGCAGGACATTATTACCTCCAGTTTACGACAAATAGATATTTCTGCCAATTTATTTCCATGAAAATACAGATGATGAAATTAATTTGCGTTGTCCATCCAGCAAGCAAAACATTATTACAACTGAATTGCTGTAATTATTTAAGATTGCATTAGAAATGATGCCTTCACATTTCACATGATCACAAAATCGCAATCAGGGCGGATAAGAGATCAAAAAGGGAATTGCCACTGAATTTGGAAACCATTGAGCAACCAATGTGCAATATCTATAAGATCAGCAATGGCAAAAGTAATGCAGAATTATCACTTGGGATGAGTGTTAATTAACAACACACAAACATGCATTGGACGTACTAGACTGACCTTTAAAGGATTTATCGAATGATAAGGACTCCAATGTAGGTTTGATGATTCTGCTAGCCGCTGGGCGATTTATGACTTCTTGTTTAATACTTATGGCATGGGGCGTAAACAAAAGTGTGTAATCAAATAATTTGCCGAGATATTTTAAAATTATTATTATATTACATTCAAATAAGTTCAATCAAGAATTTTAGTAAACGTAAAATGAAAGTTTAAACCAAAAATCAATTTGGGGAAAAACAAGCAAGGTAAGACTAAAAATCCAGCCTGGGCGTAATTTTAACGTGGATGAGAGACATGGCAGAATCTTGAGCCGTTTGCCCGCAGCACGTTCCAACAAGAATGTGCCGCCTCTAGCGAGGCCGGAAAACGTGCTGTTTGATCGTTGGTGGCTTCCCAGCGGACCTTCAGTAGTCAAATACCTAACAGACCAGCCGTGTGGGTTTGAAAGCGAACGTAGACGACATGTTGACAAGACATGACCCGAAAAGACAATGGGAAATCTCATGGCCATTATATTGATGATGAAGAAATGGGTGCGTGCAAAGATGTCACCAAGGTCTGCGCCATGTCTGGCGTGGTGGTGATAATTGGAATTGACACGCTGGAAACGCATTTTCCCCTCAATCAATCAAATTGGACGCCATCTTCTCTCCATGATGGTACACAACAAATGAAAGACATTTTCGTAATTTTGGTAGTAACCTAAACCAAGAAATCGCCAAATATTTAATTAAACTCCGACGAATCTGCACAATCAACGGTGGTGGGGACAACGTGCAAATTAGATTTTCGCCTAGCAATTGGCCAAACGAATATTTGCTATTCCTGCTCCAGTCTTAACATACAGATCTGGGCAATAATGTAGGAAACGAATTTATTTATATGTTAAAATTTAAAACAATCCTTATCTTTAGCCATCTTACAAGCTTCAATTTTAAGACAATTTTGAACATCTCCTATTTCTGAACTTAATTGTCACATCAGATAGCAATTAAAGAGGTTGCAGAAAATTTTAAGTTGCTGATTTGGTAAAATGTTCACTTAACTTTGCAGGATAGCTTTCGGATTCCGGAATTCAATTGGGTCAGCAAATTTTGCATGCACAATGTGCGGATACATCTTGTTCTCTTACCGCAGAAAATAAAATCGGGAAACATCAAGGCGTCCTCAAGAATACGAGGCGTTCATTTAACGATGAGAGTAGAGTGGAAGGAGTGTTTTCCGCTTCCATTATTGCGCCCCCAAAGTCATGGCCATATTGGTTGATGTGCTTGCTCTTTTGTTTGATTTGAACGCTAATATACGAAGAAGTAATAAGGAAGAAGTCGAGGTTGCTTAGAGTTTATTTGCCACTTGATGAGAACACAAAATTCAATTTTTGCATTTTCACATGATTCCCACATTGTATGGGATTCTGGGTGTGGATGGTTCGCTATCTAGTCGAAAATAGGTACATACTATAAGGAAGTCGGTAATCAAATTAAACTATCAGAAAGTTTGAGAAAATGTGGAAAATTTAAGCCTACAGTATTGTTGGTAATATAATTAATGTTCAAATTTTGAAACTGAAGATTATTATCCTTCAAACTTTGATATTGGCATATTTTGAAAAATAATTCAAAATCAAAATGGATTTTTGAAAATCTCATAAAACAATCAATATTTAACTTTTCAGACTTTTCCTTGTTTTTTTTTTAAATTTTAGCGGTCGATAGAAATTAGGACAATCTTTGTATTTGATTTTTAAATTTTAACAAATCATGGTTTAATTCAAAATAGTATTTAGAAATAAAAAGGATTCCTTGAAATCTCATATCGTTTTCAGAAAAATCTCACCTATCTATGAATTTTCTCACCCAGAAATGTAAAGTAAAATAAATAAAAAATTGACTTACAGGTGAATTTTTAAATAAGCCTAGACCGTATATCTAACCCTTATACTCAATAGTAACCCTGAAAAATGACAACAACAACCAGATACATTTCGCGTACAAAAAACGAGCTTCCTCGATATTATTCAATTTCATCCTGGATACATTCCAAATACTCGTAGAGGAATTCGTGGTTACTTTTAAACGACGCCGTCCATTATATGAGTTGCGGGCAGGACGAGCTTTTCGATAACGGTGTACGTTACCAGCGACCATCACCACCCAGAAATAATTGGAAGTAAAGCCTTCTTATAAGCCCAGAAAGAAGGCAGGAAATAACGGTGCGTTTCATGGAGTTGGAAGGAACCATCACAGTCCGAATGACTGCCACTGGTAGCGCTATTGCTGCGGAACGAACATGTACGAGGCCATGTTGAAATGCAACAAATATATTATATTAAAATCGCGAAAATTAGCACAGCGAGCTTCTTGGAGAAATTCACTGACGTACATCTATAAAAATTTTGTTTGGTAGTTTTCATGTGAATGTTCCTGGTATAGTCGTATCCAGTTAATAAGGTACAACTCTCATAAAACGATAAAAATTGTACACGTTATCGGCTTTGTACCCATCTTTATCCCTCTTAACGGCCAAAAGAAGATAAGACATGTGCTTGCAGTGCGAGGGTGGGCCACCAAAAACTGCATTCATGTAATGCAAAAACATGTTTGGGTAATACAAATACAAAGGCGGGGGCAAGAAAATTTTAGGCAGTCGTTTTCGGTCTCTTCATCTGCGTTTAACACTTGCATTGATAGAGATAGTTGTTAGATGAAAGATAGCTTCACAATTGTACAAACAGAAAATCGAGAGTTAGAATAAGACATACTCAGTTTTATGAGAGTTTAGCTTTTTAAACTGAACAAGACTTTAGCAGCAGTCTTTGGTGGTAGACGAAAGTGGGAGGACAGGATTGACGTTAATGAATTGTTTTGTTTTTTTTTATGCGACATTTTCGCTCTCTATAGGATTATTTTAGCTGTTTTCCCATGCTAGCTGCTTGTAATCTTTGAGTTTTTGATGTTTGTTGCTTTTAAGCAGTATCTTGTTATTGTTCCATCTTCATATAGACTTAATTCCCACATAGGAAAACAATTGTTTTGCGAGAAACTACCAACCGAAAAAAATTTACTTTACTGTTTGTACCATATGTATACATGTGTGTGGTGTTTCATCCCCACTGTTTTAGCCATTCTCAGCTATGGGGATGGCACTTAAGCCGCATCACGGCACTCCTAACTGAGCAAGAGTCCAA
>JARJDZ010007901.1:0-46754 GCA_030264555.1 Aleochara sp. GC000083
TATAGCGGAGTTAAGTAAAAACCAACCTCCAAATTGCAAGCCATGTTGCACAAACCCTATCATTAATTTTGGCAAATAATGACACCACCAAACATAATTACACACGACAATTATTCAAAGCTGAAAAGCACAAAATTACAAGATGGCGCATAATTAATAAACGCCGGTCGATTTTGTAAACAACTCCAATAACAATTGAGATGTTTCCACTGTTACGCCAGAAGGGGGCGTAAGTGTCCAATGATATTAAAATTGCGACCAAATTGAAATACAATTCTACTTGCATAACATTTAGCAGTAATATGCAAATATTACCAAGTGTACTTACAAAATGTATGAGGATTTGATTTCTTGCACCAATTATTTACAAAATTTTATGAGAATGTAATTTTGTATTGTATGTCAAGATTTCCTTCTTCTGCATGCACTTTGTGTGCACAGATTTTTCTATAGTTTTGATACCATAATGCAATACAAATTTTCTATGTGAGAATTTCTTGCACTTCAAGTGATTGAAATGCAAAGATAATAAAATTTAAAAATAACTCAAACAAATTCTTACATTGATCATAGTGGCAATATTAAAAAATCAAAACCATTTGAATCTAATTAAATTGCTAATCAAAAGTTAGTTAGTGGGTGTTATGTACCCAGAGCAAGTAATTACTATATCTGAATCTAAATGCAGGGTTTTCCCTAATAATAGAAGAAAAAGTACAATACACAGAAAAAGTGATTGTCTAGTTAACTTGATGGCTTGGCTAACAAAACACCTAGTCTTAAACCTGCAGCACATACAGCATATCACTGTTGGCGAAATGATTCCATCAGTATTGCCTCAATGCATCAGAACAAATGAATAGTACATACCTTGAAATTTGCATGAAGAGCTGATGGTAGCAACATCTTGCTACTGGAACCTGCACACCCTCACTCTCAACAGGAAGTTGCATGATGCTGAAGTTGATGGGCAATATCCAGAAATAGCCATCATCATATACATCAAATCACATACTTACATAATTGTAGTTTCATCAATTTCCCTATAAATAGATGTTTACAGCATGTCAGTCTAGCTAGTAAGTGTGTTTGAACCAGAATTTGTACAATACCTTGATATTTCCCTTCACGTTGGAATCTTGTAGCTGGTGTTCTTGAGATCCATGCATTTGCATAAGTACCAATATGCTACTTCATTTACAGCTGTAATAATTCAGCATTCCAAATTGATGGAGTAGGTGCATTTCTGGAGAATCATCCCATTTGATGGTATCCTCTTCAATGAGAAAGCCCTGTGATTTGGCACAAGTATGGGGCACTTGAAGAGTCAGTCATGAAAATTGCACATATTAATTTTGGTGTAGAGATTCCATTCAAATACTATATGTACTTACATTGGTTAGGCATGATGAAAGAGTAAAGTATCTTCAAGGAATTGCAAATAAGATACAAATTTCACAATTTTCACAAGATGACATACTGCAATTTCATAGACAAATCAACAAAGATGTAGATTATAACCCCAAAAAGAAAATATCAATTGCGACACCAGCGCCCCATTATTATGTGGTGAACAACATGGGACCTCTTGCGGAGGATAGCAGAAAGTAAGTAGCACAAAGCCGATAATTCAGATTTCATAACATATGAATATAACTTGGTGCTACTTAAAATTTAATTTAATTAAACTAATAGAATTTAATTCCTCAAAAAATAAAAACCAAAAGGAAAACTAACCTTCGTGCAAATCCGAACACAGCGCTTGATCCTAGTACTTTTTTCATTTCAGTTGTAGAGTTGCAGAAAAGTACCTATCACTGCAGAATGAATCAACAGCAAGGCACAAACTAAAATTAAATGAAACTAATTAGTATACACTAGCAAAACAATCCTCATCATTATGTTAAAGGTTCTAAATACTTACCAACGATGATGATTTCCTACTACTTCAAATTCTTCCAAGTTGTACCAAACATCCAAAGATTCCTTTCTGTGCAGGCTCACATGGACTGCTTGTTTTGATTCCTCTTGAGTCCAACTGCACATGAAGAATCTAAAACAAGAAAAGCAATTAGTATTGTATTTTGTATATACCAAGCCTCAGTATCAATATTATCCACAAACACATTATATTTACACTGTTTTCCATAATAATCATTTTCATAACATGTGCATGTTAATAATTTGCTTAGATAAATGACTTATTGATCTATGAAATAGTTGATAGCAGTTCACTCACCAATTAATTTGACTCAATATGACCATCCAAGAAATGAAATCGCACAGGCATCTTAAAATTCTCTCCACTAATGCAAAGCTTGGAAATTCAGCAGCTGAAAGTATTATTCACTGTAATTATCTCAATAGCCAATAAAAACAAACGTAATACTTTCATATTAAACAAAATATAGCATTCTGTAACTCAATAGAATTATAACCATAAAAAGTTGACTGAATCTAGTCATCCTAGTGATGATAGAAATACAAAAGGCTTCCAGGTTTTTTGCTTATCGTTAATTGCGGGTTAAATTATGTGGTAATTAAGGGGCCAGGAGATAATAACTTACATTCTTTTAACAATTCCACTGAGACACTAATTTCAGACCTGCAATGACTTTTCACTATTCACATACTGAAGGTAACATAACCTTAAAATCTACCGGTTAGTATCTATGGCAAAATGTATTTAATTAAAAAATACTTACTTTTAGCTCTAGAAGGACTACCATGTGGATAAATGCTGCACAATTCAATCTGCACTCAAAACTGAAGTAACTGCACCCAGAAGGGATTTGGATCATTGGAGGGAAATGTGTAATTAAATGAAATTGTAATTGTAGCCGAGTTGCTCTTGTTTATATACACTTCAGTTTCTTATCGCTTTATAAAATTAAATTTTCATATAGCATATTCGAATTGTAATAACTACATCTATATCATCATTAACTCTGTGTGTCTTTGTTCATAAGTTGTCTTAGTATGATCTATTCATTGCATCATATTTGTAAAAGCTACCTGCATATAACTATAATAGTCGAGTTGATTCAAATGTGGCTGTAATATGCAGTTTGCTCTGTTTGCATTGCATTTGTAAATGCAAATGCAGTAATAATAATAATATGATACATATTTCATATCAAAATAATAACCATCATCATCATTCGAGCCACAGAGAGTAAACTCCACAGTTACTCTGCAATAGCAATAATAATAATTATTCTAGTAGCTATAATAGTAATGTAGCTGAATAAGAGAGCACACAATCTGTAATCGTTTCATTTCTGGCGTGTCGATGAAATAATCAAACAAGATCTGGATATGCATTATATTTAACTTTATTAATTATAATTCTTTTTATAAATGTTTCATATGAACTGGATAGCGTTCCGAAATAAATACCAAACCTCATTTTTTATATGTCACAATATATATAATATGTATATACTCATATATTGTAATAATAATTAATTAATTAATAATTATCATTAAATTCATTTCACTGGTTGCTCAATCATCTCTCTCGAGTCTTGCACTCTTTGGTTTCGTCTCGCACACGAATGGTGGATAAGTTTCAGTTGGTTTTTTTTTGTTTGTTGCTAGCAGAGTAATTTAAGTTACAATAAGTTCACATCATCGCTCGTCTGTCTTTTGCTTAGCTCTGGTTTCCGGTCTGTGGTGTAATTGTTGTTGTTGCAACATTCGTGATGTTTTTGCAATTTGCGCTTGTAGCGATCCCGATCCGAACCTGCCGTTGGTTGACTAGCTTAGTTTTAGTTTAGTTTAGGTAATTAGAGTAATCAATACGAACGTAATTATTGTAGGTACAAGTAATTGGCGAAAAAAGCCTGCGAATGATGCGAAGAATCGCCCATCAATGAGGAACGCATTGTTATTTATTTTTTTTCATTATTGTATTGAGCTTTTCGTCGTTATTTATTCGAACTCATTATGTGCGCGATTCTTCGCAAAAAACGTGCGACTTTCTTCGCGTTGCGGTGTAAATTTGCAAACAATTACAATGTTGTTGCTGATGGTTTGTCAAGTCGTTTAATTTAATTTATCTACTAGCTAAATTTAATATATATAATCATATATTTTATGTCAATAATTTCATCAAATCATCATTTTTTTGCATCATTTTCTCTCGCTTTTCAATTTATTTTAATATAATATTTTATATACTCGTATGTATAATATAATAATTATATATAATCATTTTTTGTTTGTTTGTTTTCCCTTAGTCAAGTTGTATTTGTTATTCTTGTGTAAAATGTAATAAAACCGACACATGCAACAGAGTATGATGGCTGGGATTAGCTTAAGATTTAATTGATGGATTTCCAATATATTGATATAAATCTCGATCAATTTGTTGCGCGCCACTTCCTGTTTCCGGTTTGCGCTCTCGCAAATTTATCCCTCATCCCCTCCTTACAATAATACTGTATACAAAGCGTAGCATGAATGCGCCATCCCGTCTATCCCGGAAATATCCCGACGGCATATCCTCCTCGTCAGAAAAGCTCACTACTCGTTATCGTACAGGATAATTGTTTAAATTTATATGATATAATAGTATTTGTGTTGTTATCGTTTCTAATATGTATAAGTGTTTCAACGCAATCGTGAGATTGATGGACGAGTGAATCGAAAGAAGAAGAAGTTGCTGTTGGTCCCAGCATTTCGAAAATGTTGGGTTGTACTCATTTTTTCTCTAATTTTTCGAAAACTTGATGCTTGGGTCGCGATCGTCGTATAATTCTATCAAAATCGGGTGAAGCCAACGAATAGAACGTCTAATCTACGTCGTAGCTAAAATATATATGTCGCCTATCTCATGATATCGGGTTGTTCGCGCACTTCCGGTTTTGTCCTCATCGCCGTTGACCGCCACCCATCCGGATACGATCGACTCGCGTTTCCGCCTTCTGCATTTGTTTATTGTCAAATATTGGAATCCAGGACCGGAAGGTGCATGTGGCTGCGTGGAAATGAAATGCATGATGGGCGGGTGGATGCGATAAGGGCTCATTTCCGCCACGGCGCCGTGGATTTTCCGGTTCCAAACCACCAAATGTTTTCGAACCGGTGAATCTCGCCTAAGAACGATATCTTCGCATGCTCGTGCGATCAAAATGGACCCCAATATATGTACATAACGTGGTGAAGTTCATCCCGGAAGTCCCGGATGTCCCGACGAGAGAGAGAGGTGTGAATGTCTCGTGTAATTTTTTTTTGATGAACACATACAGAAATTGTAAAACGCCGCATGCCGATTGGATTTCCGGTGTTTCGATTTCCGGTTCCGGTTTTCCGGTTTCCGGTCGCTTCATTTTCGCAAAAATCATCATCATCATCATCATCAATGATCATCACCACCATCAATCATCATCAATCATCATCATCATCATCATCATCATCGTCATTCTTGTTCGTTAGTTTTTTCTTTAATGTAGTTTATTTTTAATTTAATAATTTAATTGCAAAAAACATACCCTGTATCCTAGATCACTTCGCTGCGTTGATTATTATCCGCTCGTGTGTCTGATTGGGGAGACCATTATTTTTTTTATTAATTACTATTCATAGTTTTGTTTTCATAGTGTTTTTGTTTTTTTGTTTTTTTGTTGGTATCTTCCTCGTCAATAATCATCATATCATATTGTTACTTATTAGACTAGAATTTACTTTTAATTTTACGCCTCATCATAGTTTACCATTACTATTATTATTAGGTATTATTATCCTTAGTAGATACAGATACGCAAAAAGCATCGTTCGCTTGAATGTTTTCCTGTTGGTTTTCAATTTGGATCAATTCGCAAACTAAATATTTAGTCCTAGTTATGATATAACGGTAAGAATGCGCCTTTTTCGCTCCGTTTTCTCGTCTAAAATTTCAATCATCACCGTAATTAATCATTAATTAATTAGTTAAGTACGAATAAGTTAGTTCCTTTTTTAAGTACGTTAGTAAATAGTTATGTAAATGATGGCAATTAAGTTTACTAGTTTCTCCCGCTCGTTTTCATTTTGTTTCGCTATGGAATTCATGGATTCATTAAGAAATGTTTTTATCGCGAAATTATGCAATTCGCTGCCGCCGATCCACGTGCACTAATAATAACATTAATTTGCAAAATAAATGCAAACATTTGCCCAGGACAACAAATCATTGAATTTTTCAAAAATATTGCACGAAATCACATAAAATCACGACGTGTGCGTTGAAATTGTTAACAACAATGACTAAAGGCTCTCCCTTCCCAACAATTCATCCATTTTCTCTCCTGGAAATTTTGTTTAGCATTAAAAAAGGCGTTTTCTCACACCGTTCGCTTTGTTTCATTTGAGTTTATATAAAAATATCCACGACTTTTGCTTATTTAATGTACAGAGATCGAGAGTGCGCGAGAGGGGAAATTGTTTATAACATTTAAACGTCCATCTTCATCGTTCGTACGTGTTTTCCAATTGTTGCTT
The DNA here is from genome assembly GCA_030264555.1 of Aleochara sp. GC000083. Classification (NCBI taxonomy): domain Eukaryota; kingdom Metazoa; phylum Arthropoda; class Insecta; order Coleoptera; family Staphylinidae; genus Aleochara; species Aleochara sp. GC000083. The sequence goes on from JARJDZ010007901.1 coordinate 6,484, forward strand.
ACTTTTTTGGTTGGAAAAATATCAATATCAGTACAATCAGTTTACATTTAAGTATACGTGAATGTTGTTTTTGTTTAACATTATGTAAAAAACCTATGAGTTATGTGTGGCGTTTGAAATGTTTGGAACGAAGATGCCAATTATTCGCTAAACAATTATAATTATAAATAATAATTGTGATTTTTGCACATGGTTGGCTTTAGCATATTTTTAAGTTCCATCCGAACGAAATCGTTTAGAAATATACTCATAATGTTTGTATCATTTTCATTCATATATATGTTCACCTTAAATATTATATAATACTATCATAATAAATTAGTTCTAAGTTAATTCCTTTTCTTTGTTTATATATATATAATTATATATAATATAGTTTCATCTGCATCATAATGCGTATCATTATTATTTATTTATTCACTAAACGCAGCCGTTCTTGTGTCATAATAGTAAATATATATTTCATATATATATATAATGTAATAATAATAGCATGGCTGCATTAATAATTTGACTAGAGTGGCCCAGCCGAGTACAAGTTTCTTATACCATTTTTTTTTCTGTCCGGTTTTCCGCATTTAATTTAGCATCCTCCTAGCTAATACTAAACTCTACGTTTGTATGCCAATAATTACGATATAAAACAATTCTTTGTTCTTGTTTTCCTCCCAATTTGCGACCCCTAGTAACTAATTGTTGTATCTTTGGCGCGAAATTTTTTAGTAATTTTTTTTGTGAATTTCCATATATGTTATATTAGTATAATTATGTAGTAAATTGGCGTTCGAAAAACGTGCAAATCAAACGATATCTCCTCTAACGAACGACGCTTGGTTTGTTTCCTCGACGCGTTTATGTCTTTTACAATTTCTCATTTAGTTTTTTCTTTAATTTACAAAGTTACTAATAATTAATTAGTCTAATAAATGCGGCCCGCATTCATGAAATTCATCCTCATCGTCGTCATCGTATTGTACAATATAAGATTAAATATTTATATATACTTTTTCATATCTATATATATATATATTATTATTTGTTTAAATATTTAGGTTGTAGTTGGTACTTTTTAAGATATAGTTTTCTCTTATCTAGAAAGATCAGATCGGAAATTAATTACTTCGGGTAAATACGTTTTGTGTGTTCAAGACGATGCTGTCCCTCATAATAATAATAATAGTAATAATAGTAGCAATTGCAATAATAATAATCATCGCACAACTCCACACGATAATCGAATGATAACTTCCTTCGCGCGGCTCTAATTAATTAGTCAATTAACTAATTTGTTTAATTCAATAATAGTTTATGTTGTTTATGCTTGTACCTAGATTTATGTCATTATTCATATCGCATATTATAATAATCGTAAATTATATGTGACTAGCATCACAAATTGGACCATGCCCAGACTATATACTTGTTTTTGTTTATATTTTTTTGGCAACTACGTAAACTTCACATATTCATATATATGCACCGCCATCGTCGATTTTGATCCTGCAATCCAAATTGCAAAAACGCGTCTAATCGTATCAACTAAATAGCTTTCTCGTATATGTAGGTGTGTGTGTGTGTGTGTATTTCCGGCCGCCATTTCCCAGTGCGAATATGAATAAATACAAAGAGACGGAATGGCGGCGGCGACGAGAGGCGGGTGATCCTGGCGGCCATTTTGGACGCTCGTGCGCGTCCGCAGAGGGCGCACCATTCGCAAACGGTAATTCTCTGATTTACAGATTCACAATTACACAATACTTACAACGTATATCTATTATAATTAGAGTCGACGTCTGAAAATAGGACAATATTATTATTTGCACAAACGAGAAGACAAAACGGCCTGTACAATCAAACACTGATTTGTTATTTAATCACAGCCCATTTGGAATTTCTCGAATACGTTCTGCGAATGGTGCGCATCCCTCCCCAGAGATCTAACCTCTTTTTTTAGCTGGCAACCATGATTATGTATGCGTCATCTGCCTCCATTTTGTAAGTGACCTCCCTTAGCTGCTAACTAGCTCATAATATGTTTATATACCTTACTGTTAGTTTAGTTATTTGTTTTGTTTAGTATAGTTATATAATATATAATATTTTTATATATATATATAGTAATATAAATTCTTTGAATAGATTTCTGTAGTGTTGCCTCGCGAGCCCCGGTTGCGCAGGGCCGAAGACGAATGGGTCGTAGCAGGAGATGCAACAATCGGGTGGTGGCCCATTTGAGGGCTCGTCGGTTGCCGCTAGTGCGCGACGAGTGGTATACGATTGGTGGTGGTCGCCGGCGGTGGTCTTCGGTGCGCTGTCAGCGATGGCGAATGGGTATCCGACTGAGTGCTCAGCCAGGGTTAGTACGGCCGGTTCGCGTCCTTCGGCCGCTTCAATTGCACCTTCAGGCGCTTCATCCCGATCTGGAAGCCGTTCATCGCCTGGATGGCCGCCTGCGCGCTCGCCGGGTTATCAAAGGACACGAAGCCTGCCCCAGCAAGGTCCCAGAAAGGTACAGAAAGGTTCATGGTGAGAACGACCCTCGAAGATGTCTTCCGGTGTGGGTGGACCAACATGGGCAAAGGGGTTGGTTCGTACTTACCGAAACACTTGCTCTGATTGGTCGCCCGATCGATGAACACCTTCGAACTGATCACGTTGCCGAAGGGCAGGAACATCTGCATCAGCTCCGCGTCGCCGAACTCCTGCGGCAGGTGGTAGATGAAGAGGTTGCAGCCTTCCGGTCCGGATATGGAGCAGCCTGCTTGAGGGCGCGCCACGGCAGGAAACACACAAACAGATGAGGTCATTCTGCGAAGGCAGCGCCTTGAAGGATTAAGGTGGTGTGGGTCTGCGGGGGCTTCCTAACTCGTTCGATCGGGGCCACATGGAGGACAGCCACACGAAATGGCGCACAACATCAAGACAATGACATCGGACCATATATATATAATTATATATAATAGAGAGAGAGAGAGAGATGTAGCCAATGCTTGGAACAATTAGAAAGAGTGCACGTACACACACCTAACATCGAACGAGTAGTATGCAAACGCCATTGTTGGTCCTCCGACCGAGAACCATACAGAGGTTACTAGATGTGAAATTTTGTTTGTCCCTGATGCCGAGATGTGTTCCCGAGGGTTCCGGGACGAGGTGTGATGGTTGGGTCCCATGGTTCTGGATAGGGTGTGTTTGAATGCCTTACCTTCCCGTTGAGCGGGCGCGACTGCCGACATGGGTTGGGGGATTGCCTGTGGGAACTGTCCGTATACCGCGGGGTAAGCTGCTGACAAATATAAACAAATCACACCCATACTTCCCATCGATGCAGTCGGACATGCATTATCAATAAAGCTTATGTCCCTATTCTAGGATCACTTCGAGCGAGACCACATCAAGCAAGCCCGAATTATTCAAATGGGCGGCTGCTGAACGCCCCAGCCCCAGGAGTCATCAACCAGCGTCGAAGACTCGGGACGGGATTCGTCGTCGTGACGTGCAAATGCGCGGTGAATAAATAAAATTCACCGCTTTTTTCATTTTTTTCGGGTGTTCTATTTCATTTGGCATTGGGGCGTTCAGCGAGCGCGCCTCCTGGAAAAAATTTATTCGGATGAATGCGAAATAAAATGGGGGAATAATAAAGTCCAGTAAATATGCACAAAGCGGAATGCCGAAAAAATAAAATTGTGCAAAAAATTGCGCGCCAATAGATCCATACAGTGTGCACAACGTCGTCTGATCCAGAACCGGTCGATCCTGACTACTTATTGCTGGCTGCTGACGTGGCAGTCGATGAGGATTGGCTGCTGATGACGTGTCAGTCAGCTGCCACGTCAGCAGCAACCAATGAGATGTGTAGATTCCCTGTTGTTATGGTAACAGTGCGGAGTGTACACAGTGTATGTCGTACAGCCAGAAAGCATTAGGCACTGAATAATATTACCATGCTATGAATCTCGTGCGCCTGTTTTTTCTAGGCAGTAATATAATATAAAGCGCACACATTATACATGTATATCATACACGGGCAAGTGAACAGAGAAACAAACGTTGCTGTCGCCCAGCCACCGATAAAAAGCACATTCTATGCACCTTTTTTCGGGCTGCAGTTTTTTGGGGTTCGGGTTCAGAAGCGGCGGCAATTTGTTGGCTGGCCATTCTATACTCGTTGACAGTTATATCCATTTCGTATGTTATGGCCGACAATTTATTCATTCGTTCAGCGAAAAAGTACGCATTCAGAAAAACTTTATTTGATGTGCATCTGCAGGTTATTAAGAAATAATTGGCAATTATCTACGAATGGCAATTAGTGAACTTTGCCAATCAGTTCAAAATTGGGACCATCAAGTAAAATGTGGTAAAATGACGACCTGAAGCGTGCAAATTTGTGTTACATTTATGAAGTTGTTTTTAATAAAGGTCCCTTCAAGTAAAAACCACGTGAATTATGTCGGGACCATAAAAATCTCATTGTGCCACTCGCATCAAAGTTTTTCAACGCGTCGTTTTATAACGTCAAGCGTCTAAGCGTCTAATTCCTTCCTCATCCAGGTCCATCAACATATGGAACCAACGCAGAGAGTGCGAGTATAAAATGACCTTTTATTGCCCACCCAGATGAACGCCCAAGAATGGCAATCAAAATTGCATGCGAAGACATCAAAAAACAAATATTGCTCCGGAATCTGGATACCAGGGTTCTGGAACGTTTTTGGAATCAAGATTCCGAACCAAGATGGGTGACATGCGGAAGCGGATGTACTCGCAAAGAGACTCACCGACTCCCGGATACGGCTGCATCCCCGGATATGCTGCATGCTGTAGGGCCGCTTCGCCATTGGGCAAGCCTTGGGCTGGAATGGACAGATGAAGGGCATCTATATTTCAGTGAGTTCGATTCTGTTATGCCATCGAGACGGCTGGCGGATCGGCAGGTCCATCATCATCATCGGGGGGTCGGATGAGGAACCTGCCGGTGGTCCGCGCGCGTTCAGTACTCACGAGCTGGATAGGTCTGCGGGATGCCGTTCGTGTAGACCGCCTCGGTGCCGCCCGGCTGCCCATTCGGGGTTTGTGCGGCCATGTTGAATGTGGGCATCGTTGGTGAAGGCAGGCTCGGGATGGCTCCATTTACCGGCTGGCCGGTTCCTGCACCTAAGGTCAAATTCAGTTTTAAGTGACCTTAGTGGAGGACAGTAGCTTAGAGATCATGAAAAGTTTGTAAGAAAGTATCCCGGAGGTGTTTGGTCTAATGGTTCTTGTACAGTGGTCTTGGGCACTAGTTAGGTTTCAAATATTGAACAAGCTTCAAGAAACCACAGTAGCCTCAAGAACCCAGAGAAGGTGTAAGGCAGTGTCCCTGATGTCTTTGGTCCTATGGTTCTTGTACAGTGCCCTAGTAAGGGCTGAATAAGTCTTATGGTTCCAAATATCGAACAAGCCTTAAGAAATCAGCATTGCTGACAGAAGTCTTAAGAACCTAGAGAAGGTGTAAGCCAGTATCTCAGATGTCTTTGGTCCTATGGTTCTTTTCAGAGCCTTTCTATTACAATAAGGACCAAGGGAACTTTTAGTTGGATAACCATGAGAAGGTTGATGAAGGTTCCTCTGAGGTGTTTGTTGGACCCTTTGGTTCTAAGACTTAACACTTTGAGACTGTGGTAAGACTGGAAACTTCGAGAAGGTTAGACCTTATTTTCTGACAGTACCTTCAAGAGCCAAGGTACTGTAGTAGTTTCAAGACCATGGGCAACGTTTAGGTAAGTGCCCCTGAGCAATTTGGAACCAAGGTTCTTCGTTGATAGTTGTAAACTTCCAAAGTGACCCTAATTTCAACCTAATTTCAAATCAATTGTAGCTGAAGGAATCTCCCGAGTGTAGCTTTGAAGGCTAAGTTCCTATAGTTCCAATAACCCGTTCTTTGATCCTGACAATGTCGGCATAACCCTCAAGTAGATTGCCAATGGCAGTAATCTTTAAATCGCATTTTGGCTCAGGCACCACTCAATGGTTCGAGCAGGGCAGCGGATGCGTTCGGATTTGGAACTCAGAAGCCAGAGCACAGCTGACTTCCAATTTAATTTAATGACACAAACGTCGGCGACGCCATTTCTAATTAATATCGCCGGCCGCATTATTTTGCACCGAAAGGCATGTATTTAATTAGTTAATTATAATTACCTGAAGTCGGCGGCACCACCGAATTCGCCATGCCGTTGAGGGTGGCGTGGGGTATTTGCGTGGCGAGGGCCGCCATCGGATTAATGTAGGTGCCCTGGGCGGTCGCCGCTGCCATAATAGCTGCCTGTTGCTGCACAACAAACAACAACAACAACGTTGAGCCAAACAACAGCAGATTTAATGTAATATTTTTAACGAGCTGCTAGTTGCAGGCTCCGACGCGGAAGCGGGAGTGGACTTTGCGCTTCAGGGTTTTACAAAACCCCAACGAAGGTTGCTGGAGTGAACATGACCAGCCCCGAAAAGAAACCACTCAAATGATTCCTTCATCTCTTCAAGGCTGCCCTTAGGACTCCATTGTGCTTGAGGGGGTGATATGATATCCGAATATATCAGGACCTTGGATGTCTTACCTGTGCGTAAGCCCCGTAAGCTCCGAACTGGTTGAACACGAAAGGGTTGAGAAGACTCATGTTTCCGGCCATCTGCTGCATGCGTCTCAGTTGGCGTTCCTTTTCAGTATCTGCAAACTTTACCACTAGGCTGGAGGAAGCTCCCTGGAACACACAAGCACACAAGCCCAAGATGTTAGATTGGTTGCTGAAGACACAGACGCACATGCAAATTGCTTTCGGTATTGTCCTCGCCTCCCCATTCCAGAAGGGGGAGGATATCTTCATGTATCAAGGACTCCACTTCAGGTTGGGCCACCCTATGGCTTGTATACCCTGCCTATAGGGAGGAAGAACGACAGATCAATAAAGATAACTAATTGTGGAAGATTATAATGTTGTCTAATTTATGGCTGAAATTCCGTCGTTTTGGTTTCACGTGTTCTGCAACCTTAAATACAACTTTAGTTTGATTTACTTGCGGATTAACTAATAACAAAGGAGTACCTCGCTACAATATTAAGATCAATGCAATGCCTTAAGCCCCTCGGAAGTTATCTTTGATTGCTGTGCGTGGTGGGAGCAGTCCAATTCATGGCTTGCGATTTCAAAGCAAAGGCTTCAATGTAATCGATCTAATTACGTTCGGTTTATTGATGTTACAAGGCTTGGTTGCAGAAATGGGTTGATCCTCAGATTCAATATCTACCGAAGCCCAACGCTTCCAACTCCCTTGAAGATGGAATTGTTAGAAACGGAGGGTGCTAAGAGAATTTGGGGCAGAATGATACGAATCAAAAATAGCAACAAGTATAATCCTCCTTGGAGGAGTTGAAACCTCCAAGTTGATTGATTATGATTGCGCCCTGTGGCTGATGTCAGGGGAACAATCACAACTGTTGCGCCCCACCAAATGATCAATTTCCGGTCGCAATCTTTAAGCCTGAGATGTGGAGATCCTCATGCATGTTTAACACTGTACCCAAGGGGTCACTTCATTCGGACCTGGACTAATCAATTTGTATGGGAATTAAGAAGGTTCAGCTCCAGTTCCAAACCATGGGGAGCCCAGGTTTTAATTATGAACATCAAAAAGTTCCATGGGGTGGAATTCCGGGCTGTCACAAAACGCACCCTAATCCGTCGGCAGGGGGCACTGAAGGTGGCCGACCGACATCATGTTACATCGCCTCCACCTCCGCTTTCAATGGGGAGGTGTGAGGGAGGAAAAGTGTCGGGGCTTGAGTCCTCATAGGGATGCGCCTGATCGGATGCGTTCGGGCGACATGCGAAATTGGATGGTGGATGCGACGGGTCCGCAGGAGGAGGAGGAGGCAGTCATACAACAGATAGCTTCGCAGATGCGGAGGAATGGGAGGCAGGCCGGATTTAACGATTTCTAATAGATTTGTGCGGGGCGCGCTGGAGCGAGATGGTATTAGGGCGCCCATCCTGTCAGAAAAGGGATTGTGACCATCTCGCCTCAAGCGGCGAGCATTCGCAGCCGATTGATTTTCTTCCTCCTTCGCCTCCTCCTCCACCTCCGCCTCTTCCGCCTGTAGCGCCGGATGAACAATGCGAAAACGCCACTTCAATCGCCGGCTTGTTTTCCGCCGGTCAGGGTTGCAGTAACTAAGGGTTCGACTGGACCCAATCTCAGCATATGTGACCACCGATATTGAAGTCGGAGGCAGCAAATGATTCACTGGAATGGTTGAAGAGTTGCAAAAAATTATCATAAAGTAGTAAAACCAAGTGAGAGGAAATTTGTAGGGGGAGGATGTAAAAGCCGGAAAACCACATCACAGGGCTGCTGAATGTTTGGGCGAAGGGAGGGATCGGAGGACAACCACGTTTACATAATCCGGGAAGTTCAACGTGCAAATGGAGACCGCGCTGATTTCTTAGTGGGCCATCCCGGAACGAGGATTTTCGGGTCGTGCCTCCCGGTGGCGTTGGTTGGCGGCAACAGGAGTGGCGAAAGGAAAAACTGCCGTTCTATTTGTCTCAACAGGTGGTCAGTCATCGTGTGCACTACACATGCCCGAAACTCCTCCAGCAACCTTCCTGACTTCCTACTCTTAGTAGAAGACCCCCAAAATTTGCGGAATCCTTTGGAACCCTTTGGAACCCACTGGAATCCATTGGAACCCATTGGAACCCATTGGAACCAATTGAAACTCGTTGGAACTCAATGAAAACTCATTGGAACCCAATGAAAACTCATTGGAATCCAATGAAAACCAATTGAAACCCTTTGGCATCAATTGAAACCCATTGGAACCCATTGGAAAGTGGTGGGTTTAGATGAGACCCATCATGTGGAAACTACTGGATTTGGGTTCGAACTTTTTAATTGAAGGATCTACCATTGTAATAATTGTTACATATTGGAACACGCGTATTGGACGCATCCGACCGAGACACACGTTCCGTGAAATCGCTTTCATGTAAATGTAATAAACAAGTACACGGCTCGGTGAGCAGTGGTCATCAATTCCGAACGCATCGGCTCTCGATGGTTGAGCGCCCCAGCATTCGGGCTGTCAATGTGATATAGGTATTAAATCGTTGGGCTTTCGAGGGAATGGACGTGCCAATATCATCGCGGCCATTCCAGCGCTGGAGCACATCTTTCTATCTGGGTCCGCGCAGCAGCTTTCCAACTAATGAACTGTAATAATAATGAGCGTACTTCGTGTCGATAGATTTCAGTTTTGACCTCGTTTCGTTTGTCATTGCCCAGGATTTTTGAGCGATGAAGAAGAGGGCTTGTTACTGTTTTCTTTCCAAGTCTTTCTGTAGCCCAATTTGGGCAGAAGGCGACTAATGAGGTTAAGTCAATGTTTTCCAATTCTGATTTTGGATGGTCCTAAAGATTTGTATGGTTGTCTAAGAAGATGTAAACAGTCCGAAATTTCTCGGAGGTCTCTGGTATTGATAGACCCATAGGGAGAAAAGCTACTACCAAGGTTCAGGGTTGGATGACTGGTTTTGATGGTAGAACTTCGAAATTTGTTTTGAACCATGAAGATGTTTAGACTACATCATTGGAAGGTTTGATAGGTCAACTAGAAGGTCTTTAGATCTGGAGGTTCCTCGTAGGTCATGTAAAAGGTCTGATAGTAAAACTAGGAACTGATGTTCAGACTCAGAAGATTGTAACTACGAAGATGATTAGACTAGACACTGGAACTTCCAAAGTTTGAAGGTCTGATGTCTTAAGAATTCAGAACATAAGACTAAGTCCGAACATGATCATCTTTGACCTTAGGAGTTCCTAAATTCTGTAGGTCATGTGGAAGTTTCAATGGGCCATTGTTGTCATGGTAGTAGAAGTTAGGAACTTGATTTGATCACAGATTCTAACTATGGAGATGATAAGATACTGGAAGTTCTATAGCTTGGTACTTGGCCTACAACTTAGGGCATTGTAAAAGTCTGTAGCTAAAGGTCAGAACTGATATTTACAGTTTCAGTTTCTGAAGATATCTCAGTAGTTAATATTAGGAAAGGACAAAGACTTCTTGAAGAAAATCAGGTACAGTGGGGTCAAGAACTGTTCAGACCTCAACAAAACTGAAGCCATGGTCCTGTAAGGTGTTCAGAAATTGTAAGGTCGCTTCAGATAAATCTGAACTTCAGAACCTTCAGTAGTACTGACCTAAGAGAAGTCCCAACTTGGGTGTTGAAATTTTTAAGACCTTTGAGAGATGTACCCTTACTTCTCTAAGGTACTGCCCTTAGCTTCCTATATAAACTAACCCAAAACTCTTAGGGACCATAGAGTTTTCCAGAAAAATTGACCCAGACCTTGTAAATTAATGAGACCCAATTGGGAACAAATGTTGAATTAGATATTGAAGACTCCTTTCAAAACCAATGAGTAAAACAAAGGCTTGGTACCAATTTGAAGTCAATTGTCCACCTTAATAACTACAGAAAACTATTCTTCTGTATTTGAATTGCTATCATCACCATCGACCGGCGGCGGCAGCAAGCAAATAATTCATTTACGTGCATCAGATTACGGCAAGTTCTCCCAGCAATAAAGATAATAAATGATCGCACACGAAGAAAAGTTGTCGGTCTACGACGCAGAAAAACTACCAGCAGCGATAAAGGAATGAACACATTTATGACATGAGCAATTGCCGAGCTGCAGCAGCACTGCAATAACCGCCTCCCATGGAGTTCACCTTGCGGCCAGAACGGCAGATTGAAGACAATTTGTTTTTATTTAAACTTTTTAAATTTACTACACCGAATGATAAATAGCCAGACGTATTTTAACTTGATGTTTTATAGCACCGCATTAAAGAGTATCTCGGTTGATGAACTTAAGTTGTCAGTTTATGGCTAAAATATGTCCCTACACCCGCAACAACCACCCCTCAACCGGAAGTCATGTGGGTAACGAAATATTTGAAAATTTAGAGTCGTCCCCGAAAAACGCTATTTCGCAGCTCATTAGAGCGTCAATTACAGAATTCGTTGGGGGCGGTTGAAACCGTTGGTATGCAAAGCGTTTAAAATATTGCAGGCACGCCATCACCGAGGGATAGGACGAGGGAGCACACACATCCACAACAACCGGAGTTTTGTTTGCCGTCCCCAAGAGCTCCATCGGTGTGGGTCGTAAAGTGCGCGCGTATAAAGTGTTAATGTTAACTACGATGACAAGTGGAATTGCGTCAGGTGTGTAATTATAACGCTCTAACTATGAACCCTCTCTGCCGCCCCCACATCACACACAGAACCGTGCCTTACGGTAGACTACTAAACCATCAACTAACCAACTATTAAACTGCCATTTTGTTCCCCACGTTTTGTAACTCGATTCTAATCGATGAGTGTAATCTCTTCGGGGGGCGGCGTCGAATTAAAAACGGAATGAATATTTGAAGAGGTGAGCGCACACCGGGGCGAATTTAATTATGCGCAGCCATGTTGGATCCGTGGAGGCGGCACACTTGGAAATTGAATGTGGTTACCTACGTGGATGCATCTGCCGGGGGTCTGGGGGGCGGGTGAAGAGGGGTTATGTATGAAATTGCACGGGGAGCAATCACACAAGGTACACGCAGTAATTGCTTCATTTAGTTTTACCGCAAACACCGGTTCCAGCATCAGACTATGGATTCTGCATTTGGTACACAACGCCACCACAACTGAAGGATTGGTGGGTGGTCTCAAGGCTGTCAACAACAGAGGTTGGACCACAATGCACCGAGGACTCGTCAACTCCAGAAGACCACGTCACTTCAAACCCTCTGGTTTCATCATCTGCCCTTAGCGTCCTCAGCACCCTTGGCGCCCTTAGCCTTTTGGAAACACTTTATCCACTGCGGGACCACAGGGTGACAACGACGCATTTGTGTCACCAAATTTTGAGTGTAGAACCCTGGTGGATAGGAAAACAACGCAAATATCAACGGAAGACATTAGGTGCAATTGTTTGCCCTCAGACCCTCGGAGGATGTTTGTTCCGGAAAGTTTTTCGCTCACTGATAAATTATTATTGGCGGGGCCGAGCGTGCCACAATCGAAGAAAGCAACTTCCGGGAAAGTTCCACACTGTCTTACTCCAGCCCCGAAGAACGAAGATAAACTACATTATTTATACACCGCAGGAATTGCTCCAAGGGTAAAAGTTCATAATTGTATTTATTATACATGTATAAAGAGGTACTTTATCATGATACTCTCGGATATCCGAACTTTCACTCTAATACAGCTAGTTTATCAATCTGACAGCTCAAAATGCCTAGGTCCATGGTTATGTTCATGGTCCAAAGGCTTTGTACTGAGGGTGCTATAGAAGCTGAGGTTCCTAGACCCAAAAAAATGGTTGGTGAGTGGGAAAATTTGATTCCATCGAGCAACGGATAACATAATTACACTCCATTTGCTACCGGATGTAGACGACAACGACAAAAATTGACGACCACGGATGCGCACATCACAGAAACCCATACGAGCCCCGATGTCGGAAATGGAGGAAGTCGAAAGGAAGCAAAAATAATAAGCGAGATGATGAGCTGTTTGCTTCTAGAAAGGTCTCAACGACAACAACACTACAGAAAGCACCCTCCACATACAGAGGAGTTCTGGGAGGATATAATTTAAGGTAATTGGTGCTGGGTTCATATCAATGGGACTCCATGGACCCAACATCCTCAATCGATGTGTGTTGTTGTTAAAATGTGATTTATTCAATTTTCGTTCGAGGCTTGGAACCAATAACCCCACGAAGGTTTTTCGTTTGCAATGTGATACCCATGGACCCAAGGGCCCCCCAATGGCAGTGTCGAGTTGTATCCCATAATTTCCCGCAGTTTGTTTGTTTATTTACGCCCAACTTACAACTGATTACATGACACCAGGGAGCGCTCAAGACGAGCACTTTGTTTGGAATGCTTCTGCACGTCGGTTCCGAGGGCGGCATCAATTAAATATGAAATGTCACTCTCGATGTGCCCATTGTCAGCAGTATGCTTCGTCGGGGCGCGCGTCTAATGCATTTAAGAGGAAAATTATGTCAGTTAAGGGAAACAAGGGAACTGCTAACTGGGACTAAAAGCACCCCGAGTTGAAGTTTATAAATGGCTTACATCCGGTAGAGTCGAGGCTTGTGCTTATGCTCTTCCACTTCCGGTCCCGGAAGGTTCAGCACGATACAATCATATTAATCGACTTTGTAAAAATTCACTTCAATGACCTAGAACAGCACCTTGGTCATTGAAGGGTGAGACCCTCAACTTCTTGTGGTCTATAGAACCTTCAAAACTTTTCTGAACCTGGATTATCCAAAATGGACAGTTTAGTATCAGAAAGTTCAAGTGAAAACGATGGAGGTATCCGGAATTCTGGATATGATATCCTTTAGAAGATATGAGGCCTTGAAATTTCGAGGTTTCAGGTCTTAGGTTCCAAAGATGAGGAAAATGCGTCCCAGAAAGCTTCGCAAATTGATGGATGTTTCCTATACCCCTCAAAGAAGATGATAGACTTTGTAAAAATTCACTTCAATGACCTAGAACAGCGCCTTTGTTATTGAAGGGTGAGACCCTCAACTTCTTGTGGTCTATAGAACCTTCAAAACTTTTCTGAACCCGGATAGTCCAAAATAGACAGTTTAGTATCAGAAAGTTGAAGTGAAAATGATGGAGGTATCCAGAATTCTGGATATGATATCATTTAGAAGATATGAGGCCTTGAAATTTCGCAGCTTCAGGTCTTAGGGTCCAAAAATGAGGAAAATGTGTCCCAGAAAGCTTCGGGAATTTATTGATGTTTTTTATACTCCTCAAAGGAGATGATTCCACCTTTTAGAGAGCAGAGCCCATTTTGGGCCGTGGAGAGTGTCGGATGGTCCAAAGTGGGAAGTTCACTAGGCATATGCCAATGACATCGTTTAATTACCAAAAGTACGCTAAACGCTCTCGCATCCGCCGAGAGTGCAGCTCGGAAAGATATTGGATAAAAGTTAAATTGGATATAAAGTTGGGAATATTAAGCGCGGTGGCGGCGCACGATGGGGCCTAGAGTCCATCAAACACATGCCGGCTCCGAGGAGTCTCTGGGTGGTTCGGGAAGAGCGGGAGGACCAATCTACGCGAAAGGAGGCATGCAATATTAATGAACGGAACGGGGGCTTACGCGAAACCCACACTGCACACACAAACTGCATTGGCCCCCTTCAGCCCCACGAGCCACGAATGTGTTCTGCACGCGCCACGCTTACAAACCACCCTCGGTTGTTATTCTATGTAAATGATTCGACCTGCAGGTTGTAAATGAGGCAATACCGCGGTGGCATACGCACACACACACTCCTCCGCCAGAACCACCACCACCGCCGCCCCCGGACCTCCACGCGGTGGTTCTATGCAGATGATGTGTACTCAGTCATTAGGCGCACTTGAGCGTTATGTTTGCCTAGAGCCACCAAAAGCGCCCGAAAGACACTTCCACCACTTTTCGCCATCGCCGCCGCACTCAGAGGCGATGTTCCCGAACCCGGGTTCGGGATGTGCTTTCTCTGCCTGGACTGACACTGTGCGTTGATGGGCGATGATAATACAGCGAGGAGGGCAAATACAAAAGAGGCCGGGAAAGGAAAAAATCAACCCCGGATGGGCTGTCGATCGGTCGGGGATCCATGAATACGCTTTAAATAATAATCCGCTCAACCAGAGGGCGCTGCGGATGAAAGGGGACGGCTGGCTGCGCGGCCGGAGGCGATCATTTCGTATTCCATCCAGAAAAAAACAAATAACGAGGAAAAAACTGACCCCCGATTGATCCGGTCGTGTTTGGACATCTAAATAATTGAATTCCCAGCGTCGATGGCGAAATCCAATAAGTTGTGCTCCGCCTCTGTCTCAGAAGGTGCATTAATTTCTCTTGCTGTGATATTAGCAATATCATTTTTTGGAACCTCCACGACGACGAAGATGGGGAAAAAACCTGGTGGGGGGTTGGGGGGTGGCATTCATAAGCTGTCAGCCGCACTTGGTTCATTATTTAAAACGCCTTTAGCGCCCATCATTTTCCGCAACGACGCCGGATTTTAAAAATTTTATTAAAAAGAGGCAGAAAAAGCAAAACGAGGCCTGTACACGATGATGATATCGTCGGGCGGCAGCCGAGCCGAAATGAGAAATTTGATGGTACGTTTATATCCACTTTGTCAGCGCCATCGTCGCCGCCTCCGAGGAGCTAAGCCGGGGACCCGAAAACGGAACGGGCGTTAACATTATTTAGCATCGGAACAGAATTTATTCCCTTCCAGTTGCCGCGTGCGTGTTTACCTGATTACGAGGGATGCGCGCCCGAAAAGCTGGCCAGCTTTATAAAGAGATTCGTAATTAACGCTAACAGCAAAAGGTAAATTAATAAGAGGGGGAGGGGGGTGAGGAAGGCTGGTGTAATTAGATGGATTGAATTGTCCCTAGATGAGATGTACAGGAAAACATCTTACTGCTGGTCTCAGAGAAAAAAGCTTCAGTACCCTAGAAGTTCTAGAACATCTTCTATCCTACTTTTATCGGAACCTAGCTTCAAGACTTTTCTGAAAATCTCCTAGAGTCAACATTTCAATTTTGACACCTAGGAAAGCTTCTAGAACATTTAAAACTGCCTTTGAAATTCACAAGTTCCAATAGAACCATAAAGACTTTGTAGAGCCTACCAAAGAATTTCTGAGTTATTGATGGTTCCAAAGCATAAAACAGCTCAAGATTCTAGAGTTTAAGTCCTCAACTTCAAATGATATCAAAAACTTACAAAATTAGATTTTAGACAGCCTTGGAACAACTTGTACTTCACTTATGGTCTATAGAACCTTCAAAACTTTTCTGAACCTAAAATGTCCAAAGTTGACATTTTAGTATCACTAGGTGTCAGTGAAAACGATGGAGGTATCCAGAATTCTGGATATGATATCATTTAGAAGATATGAGGCCTTGAAGTTTCCAAGCTTCAGAAGGCTCCTCAATTCTTTTGAAATGACCGTAAATACTTGGAAGGTTTATAAACGTTAAGTGATTTGCTAATTCCAGTGGAAGACTTCCAGATTTTGGAATTTATGCGAGGAGACTTAAGAAAAGTTCTAGAACATTTTAGAAAGCTTTCTTCTGATAGAACTCTTCAAAGTAGAAGGTCTAAAGTCAAGGTATCAGTTTTAAAAAGTTCCAGAAAAAGGATGTAGCTACCCAGAAGATGCCTAGAACTTCTAGACTAATGGTTCTAAATAGTTCCAGAAGAAAGTGATCAACATCAAATCAACAACAAAAAAAGAAAACTTCTAGAACATTTGCTATGAGGATAACACATTAAGAAAACGGTTCAGAATTTAGCAACAACAAGATACAACTGTTTCAGAATAAATTTGGAACTTACCGGCATAGTTTGGCTACCGTGCAAGCTATTAATGGCTGCCTGCGCTTCCTGGTGCGAGCTGAACTTGACGAAAGCACAACCTGGAACAGAAAAAGCCCCAATCATAGAATCGTGCACCTCAGACTCGTTCTGAAAGAAGAAAACGCCTCCGCTGAAAGAGTGAGACCATTTCCAATTAATTTCCAGCAGAATACACAAGAGCCGGAAGAAGTCCCCGAAGTCCCCGAATACGGGAAAGAGTGCGAACCGACGCTGCCACAAAGGATTTCACCGGGAAATCCGAGCGAAATGAAAATTTTTATATTAAAATCACACAATTCCATGATTTATAATTCAATTGCTGTAAGCGTCGAGCCATTTACTCGCAACCATTGTAAGTGACACGGTGAATAAGTGGAAAATGAGTCGACTCCTTCTTGGGAGCCACCCCACGGTATCCTGTTATCCAGAGAATATCAATATTCAGGACGCGTCTCGCGGAGCGCGCATTGTTCCATCGGGCGCGATTTTTTGACGTATATTCTAATTTCATCCCGACATCGAATCGGAATCCCTCCAGTGATGAAATCACTTCCATCCACGTAATTGGTCCCAGCCCATCCAGAAATTCCCCACTCCCCAAACATCGAATAATATTATAAATAGCTTGTAAACAAGCGCGTGTTTACGTTCAGTAAATAATTTATTAAGTCATTAACTATGCATGCGGCCATGTTGGCAACATTTGTGTACCCAACGCGGCGTAATCATCATCATCATCATCAACATCATCGTGATGATGATAGGTGAGGAACGAATGGCACCTTGATGGAATTAATTTACCAACTTTCAGCGCCATGCTTAGTGCCGCATTTTCGGACAAAGTACGTTGTTATCGACGGAATGAAATTATTGAGTGAACGACTCTTCATCGTCGTCGTGTATTTCTTATTTTCCATGCCGGGTGGGATGGTTCGAGGGCTTGAACGCATTGCCATTTGTCTATTTGATGTTTGCGCGCTTCGCGAGCACACTTCAAGTGTATTGTATGAGTGATCGACAGCCGGCTGAATTTTTCATGATAACGAGCACGGCAAGTATAAAGACAGACAATCGACACGACGAATACATCGCCGTTTCCGGTGGCGCCGCCATTGCCGTCGGAAAAACCCGGGAAACGAACGAGCACGGTTCAATATGCGAATGTGTTCATCGGTTTGTTAAAATTGCGCTCGTCTTTGACGCGATACGTCAAAAAGGTATGAGGAATTCCTCCTGTTCGTTCCTTCGCACGACACGGGGGTGGTTTCAGGGGGTTGGGAAGACAGGCACTCACTTTGCAACACGGCTTCGAGTGCTTTATTAATTTAATGGCCGATCGGATATTTTCCTTCCTGAGGGAGCGACGCGAATGCAGAAAAACGTCCATTCTTGTCGCGATGAATGCTACGGAAAGGTACAATTAAGTTGTCGAGAGCTTTCCGACCTTTATGAATTCATTTCCGGAAATGTGAAGGTTCCAGTTCTTTGAAAATAATTTTCATCCTGTTTTTTATCCAAGAAATCCCCCTTTTAGCATTGAAAACATCACATTTGCTGTTTGGAAGTGAGGAACCAAATTTGGAACCAGGAATTTGAAAGATTACAAAATTGGAACCCTTTCAAGCTTGGGAAAGTTGCTTCCGGTTTTCAGTGAAGTTCCAGAAGGTTCTCAGTTCTTGGAAACAAGATATTTGATTTTGGAACTGAGAAAGTAAATTTGGAACCATGAATTTGAAGGCAGCTTTCAGTTCAAGAATTTGAAAAACTTGAACTTCAAAATTCTGGAACCCCCGGAATTTGATCCATAAATGATCGAATGTCACTGTAAATTGATTCAACAGTGCGCCATCTCAACAACCCAAAGATACTTTTTAACCTAGTGTGCCCAAAAAGGGCTCGAAGAAGGTCTTGCACTTGTGAGATCGTAACGTAAATACAATTTAAATGCAAATTATCCGGGAATGGGAGCACACCGCACGCCGAGCGTTCGAACGGAACGTTTACGAGTTCATGTAACAGAGAGTACGAACCCCCCAAAACGGGGGGACATCCCTCATAAAAAGCGGGATCGACGGAGAGAGAAAAAATGAGGTGCAGTCCTGGATGCGATGGTGGGAGTGATGCCGTCGGCGAAATCAAATAATCGCCGGGGAGAATTTTGCGAAATCCATTTTTAATTAGCGCTTAGCCCTCGTACCAAGCATCCCCTAATACAACATGTCCGAAAAATGATTAATTCCCCTTCAAACTGATGAAGTTCCCCGAGTAAATTTCGCAATGTTGCAAATTCGGAAACACCTTGTATACGAGTTGGTGAATTATCTGACGGGGATGAACTCGCCCCGAACTAGTAAACTACTATTATGGAGTTGGGAACAGGTATTAAATTACATTTTAATTAACGAAATCCAGCGCAATCCCCATGCGTTCGCAATGCATTTTGCAAATTTACAAAAATCCGTCTATTAGTTTGGCAAAATGTAAAAATCGCCGCTGTGAACGCATCGGGCTGTTAATAATGAAGTACTCGATTCGGGAATGGATTTAACTACCAATGGTGCATATAGAAATCAATAGAGGGCGCTGACAAACACTCCCAAATGATATTTGTCAAGGGCCCCAAGATTCAATTCAATTAACACATAATGCGGATTCATTATCGATGTCTGATAAGATATGAGAAGCCCAAATAACATACTGAACTGGAAATAGAGATGGAGAAATCTTCTAAGGAACATTTCGGTTGGAAATATCGGAAGCACTGAAGACATAGAAATCGGGGTTTTCGGTAATTAGGATGGGCGAACAAAGTGTGAGCCACATGACGACAGGAATCGAGGGTTCTTCCCTTACACGCGCATGACCTTGTTAAGGTGGTATTCACGCGTGCAGCCCAAAAGGGGGTGCTTTCCTTGGCTTCAGCCGCACGAACCCCGGAGGCCATACACGATGACGATGTCGTCCCAGCAACCATCCACAACCTCCCACGACCCTCCAGGTTCCGCGCTTGTATGCTATGCATGCTCTCTAACCCCGAGGCTGGGCTGTTGTTAGCGCGTAGTCGAAGATGCAAATTAGGGATGTACTCATTCGTTCTTGCACCCTCCTCCTCCTCCGCCTCCTCCTTCCACGGAGAGGAATGGATATGCATTGTTTCAGCCCGACGCCCAAATGAGGCAAAACTTGGTGCGGAAATCAAAAAGCGAGTTCGGGGTCGGATGGTTCCTAAGACCGTGGGCGCCATGATTGCCTGATAAGTCCCCGTCCCGGGAAATAATTAAAAACAATCCACTCTTCTTCCGCCGGAACCGGAGTGGAGCCACAGCGCCCTTTGAGGCTGCGGCCGCGTGGGTGGATGTTTTAAACTATGTTTCCACTTCATTTTCCCGGGCAATTAAATATTCCATGAATTCGTTTGCACATATTAAGGCCGCTGGTCGGAGTTACGGAGTTGGCGGAGAAGAATTTGCACCATAGGCTTTGATGGGGTTCCCCCAGTTCCCAACGACCATCCGTTGCACAGGGCCAATTGATTGTGAAATTGCCATTATTGCATACGGTGCACTGGGATAATTAAAATCGGCAACGGATAAATATTAAAATTGCAAAAACAATATTGACTCTGCAAATAGTAATCGCAGCCGCACTCGTTCCCTCTCTTTCTATCCGGTCCAACGATTTGTAATTACACTTTTTATGCAGCAATTTGCTCGTAAACGGTTTCATTACGAGCAATGAGCACATTTTCCAAATGTGATCCGAATGTTCGCAACGGAAAAACCCCGGGACCATTTATTCAAAATAGGGATATAGAATATTACGTGTTGCAAATACAATACATGTGAGCTTTCGGAGGGAAGATTACCGAGTAATTCTGATGGACGTACGAACACAATGTAGATTCCCGAAAGGATTAATCCCGTTCCGGTCCGTCCAAGCTTTGGGGCTTCATTTTTCCCAGCCCACACACGAAGACTAAAAATTTAATACCCGAAAATAGATGGATGCACACGAAAACCCTTACAGCTAATGACATCTTGTTCAAGGGGGATTACCCAATTTCGAAAATATTGAAAAAACCAAAGCTCCAAGATTTATCCCCCTCTTTTAAAGGATGGATATCCCATTGTCCGTTTTTGCCCTCGTCCGTGCACGCTGATATCATAAAGTGCAACTAAGAGTTTTAATAAAAGTTTAATTAGAAATTTCGCTCGTAACTTAAAATTAACTTTAATCGCCCATGGTGTACTTTGTGCTTCACTAACCCAGTTCCAACGTGGGCCTCGGGCGGAAAACCAATTTATTACCACTATTATTTTTATTATTTAACGGTCGGTAATGCAGTTTTAATTGCGACCGTAATTCTGCATAGAGCAAACCTCAACCTCAACCAGACCTTGGTTCGTCTTCATCTCATTCTGAAACCATTTCCACCTCAACCCAACGACCACTACAGGACTTTTTTTTTGTCCTCCCCCCCACTCGCATGGCTTTGTGGGTTGGATGTCTTTATTGTCGTTTGTCACTCGAAGACCTCGAATGCAACAGGATTTGTCTTCACGCTTCGTGGAGCTTTTAAAAGCTTACCCCTGGTGGTGTCTGAGGACTGAGGGAAAAACGTCGAAGTTAAAAGGAAAATTGTCGGTGTTTCTGGAACTCGATTTGTAAATAAATAACTAGCAACGCTGACGCATTTAGAGACGGGCGTCAGTTGAAGTTCCCGGGACAATCGGAACGTATCGTGTGAGGGCACATGTCTGGAAATACCTTTGGGGATGGACGAGACGCGAAGAAGTTCCCCCTCTCCTCGCCGTTCCAGAACAGCGTCGGAAGTTTTAAATTTTAGACAGTTCCGACTCCCGCGTGGCTGAAGACTTCATGGCGTCACAGAGCAAAGGTGTAATACATTCTAATTCTGTCACCAGGGGGCGGCACAGAGCAGCATTCGCAACAACAAACAGCTCAACAGTCACATAACACAAGGACAAATGTAAACACGGAAACCGGAAACGCGGCACAGCGAATGGGGGCATGCAAGTGAGCCACACCGATGGTCGTGTGTGTCAATGGCGGGTGTACTTTTTGGGTGAGAGCTTGGGTGTTTTTTTTGGCAGCTCTTTGTTTGCGTAGCCGCTGTCTTTACCTTTGCTGGCGCCGTCGGGTCCTCGAAGGATCGTGCACTCCTCTATTGTGCCGAAAGGTGCGAACAGTTGTCTGACATCCTCTTCGGTCTGTTGTTTGCTTAGCATGCCCACGAACAGCTTACGATCTGCGGAAGGAAAAATGAAAGAGCCATCATTAGTGGTGTCGTCCAACAAGTGTCTTTTCGATGCTGTGTGTGTGTGTGGTGTGTGGGTGGCTGTGGTGTGTCTAGGTGTGCGCGTGCGCATCGTGCACGTGAACAATATGCGTACAGACGACAGAGAGTCTCTAAGAACGTTTTCAATAACAAGACATCGAGTAAACACACTGATGCGTATCTAGACATATATATGTGGCACGACATATATATGAAAGACAGAGGGTGAACGAGAGCGAGAGAGAGAGAGCCCACGCATAAAAAGACAGGTGAAAGAGATGAGAGACAAAGGTAGAATGAACGAGAGGGCAATTCGTCGACTAATATTGACACTCAAAGGTAGAGTCCTCGGTGGATCGATTGAGGACTGCTGGAGGAAGATGGGGGGTGAGGGTTGAGAAGCAACCGGGGGGATGGTCTCGAGTAATTGGATCAAACTCGCTTTCTAAATCCGGGGATGTCTAATGAAAGACCCATTCTTAGAATTGCTCAAGCCCACTTCCGGAGAACCTTGGACCCACGCACCTTGGCCATCGTGATAATGATGATCTGAAGGGGTATTGATTGGAGGACATGAGAGGTGGATACGTTCGGGGCGGCTCTCCTCATCACTCCCAAAAAAGGGGGCTAGGTCGTTCCGCAACAGTCGTAGCATCCGCGAGGTACAGCACTTACAGCTATCCCCCTTTCCCCCAATGGTCATACTTACCGGTGATGATCATGTGACCTCACCCCGAGACCCCCGACCCATACCGCCCACCCCCCCGGAACCGAACGCAACCTGCAACGCAGCCATCTCAGCGCTGGAACCCTCGAAGGGCCGCAGCTGCTACCAGAGGGCCCCAGCGTCGAAATAACTGCGCTGCTCGTTGTAACGACATAGTAAAAATATATAGTTATAACGTACATCGATATAACGTAATATATATATAGATAGAACAATGAAAACGCACTAGACATTTATAAAGGTACACAACGGCTAGACATAACATCGAACGAACGAGCTTCGGACCATTCGGCCACTGGCATATTGCATGGCAAATCGGCACAGTTATAATAATATATATAGAGAAAACAACGCCACTACAACAGTTGTCTAATACGCACGCACGACACATCCGGCCATCATCAACACTCAAGGACACTCCGAAGAGAGCTTCGAGAAGGTTGAGGAAGGTGTTTCTAAGGTTCCCCTGAGGCGAGGTTCCCGGAGGACCCAAGGTCTGAGGTTGCAGAATGATGGTGGAGATGGTAGAAGGGACAAGGGTGAGTGGTGGTCTCTGGTCTCGGCTAGCAACTCTTCGGTTGTGTGTGCGTGTTTACCTTGTCGCCCCCTACATCCAGAAGACGCCGCCGGAGCTGCCGACCGCCATCGCGAGCTCTGCAATTAGGCACAGAACTTGGTGGCGGCGCTTCGGTCGCGGCGGAGTCCGGCCGCCTAACCTGCGATTGATAATAATAAATGCGATGATGATTGGTGATGGTTGATGGTGCTCAAGCCTCAGAGTGATCATCTCGTCCCATTGCCCCCTAAAACCCTGCCCTCCGTTGGTGCCTATTCTCTGCGACCGGTCTCAGAAGCTTGAGGGGTGCATTATAAATGTCAGCGCTTTTTCCTCATTCTGCTGGGTGCGTTTATTAGCGCGCTTGGGATTACGGCAATTTTTGCAATTTGGCTGCTTCCCTCCAATTCCCGAAAGAGGAATGGGTTCACCCACGCCATTGTACTTACAAATACAATCCGTAGACGTGGGCCGCCGACCGAAATGCCTGTCCTGTCTATCCGGTGACGACTTAGAAGGTTATTACGAGCGAGCAAGCGCGCACGAGATAGCAGCCCTAGCGAAAGAGGTCCGACGCTGGAGCCATTCGAAGTTATACAGCCTGTAAAGCGGCTGATAAGGTGCAGAACGTCGATGCGGCACGGTTCGTTGGGCGGCTTGTTCTGTGTGTGTGTGTGTGTTGGGAGAACACCGAAAATGCTTTTTTTCCGTCGCAGACCATCGATTCAGACACACGCGTTTACAGAGACCCCGATGCTACTGGAATGAGTGAGCTGGCGGAATCAGCACCAGACTTCATAAACTCATCGCGAACGTCGCGCGGCAGCCAATTGGCGCAGCGAAGACAAAGAGAGACATCAGCCGGACGGCTGATGGTGGTGGGGCGCGTGAAACGTAGGCAAACTTTAAGTAAATGTTGCAATTCCGAGCGGGCAATGAAGCGACGCGCGCCCGATTCAATTCGCACTCTCGTCCCACGGACATGCTAAATGGACGAATGTTCCCAAACAAATCTGATCGTCTGCAGCGAAATAAAGATAACGACGCTGACGCTGGGAGCGGAGATGGAAGCTTCAAGCCTTTAGCATCTTAGGGCTACACATTGTTCCCGGTTCCTTAGTTCTTAGTCTTATTCATTTTGGGACAACAAGAAAATTGTATCAGAAATGTTGTGACCATGTCCTATAACTCACTTTTAACAAAACTGATCCTCACACCTTCAAGGCCCAGCTTCGGGGGTCTTCATCTTGAGTTATCCCAAAGTTTACCAAAAAGGTTCTAGAAGATATGGTAAGATATTCTATAATAGATGCAGATAGCTCACTCTGATTCTTAGACTCTGTGGTTCCCCTTAGACCTTCGACTTCCAGGTTGTCCCAAAGGCCTCCAAAGGCTTCCAGAGTGTTAAGGATACTTCAGGAACCTTCAGTCATATCATCTATAAGCATCTAACCCTCAAAACTTCAAAAATTTCGATTTCAATTTTTGACCTCATAGAGGCCTCTAGGACACTCTAGGACACATAGGGCCCGAAACTAGAACTGTCTAGATCTACAAGTCATAGCTCTCTCTAACTAAAGCTAATCCTCAGAGTCTTTGAAAGGTTCCAGGTTGTGCCAAAGGCCTCCCAAGGCTTCTAGAGTGTTAAGGATACTTCAGTAACCTTCAGTCATACCATATATAAGCATCTAACCTTCAAAACTTCAAAAATTTTGATTTCAATTTTTTGACCTCATGAAGGTCTGGAACACTGAGGAATTTGAATGCCCGAAACTAGAACTCTCTAGATCTTCAAGTCATAGCTCTTTCTAACTAAGGCTGATCCTCAGACCCTTTGAAAGGTTCCAGAATGTCCCAAAGGCTTCCAAAGGCTTGTAGAGTGTTAAGGATACTTCAGGAACCTTCAGTAATACCATATATAAGCATCTAACCCTATAAACCCCAAAAAATTCGATTTCAATTTTTTGACCTCATGAAGGTCTTGAACACTTAGGAGATTTGAATGCCCGAACTTGTCACCAGCCTTACCCAAGAGTGACCTCCTTAGGGCAGTATACACACGTCATCACGAGATGAAGAACCCTCGAGCTACTACTCATCAGCTATTACCCTAAACCAGGGTGGCACTTGTCTTCACTCAAAGTCTAGTTCTTTGTGTTGCTTCCCTATGCAAAGCACCCCGAGGTGCTTCACGTGACGAGAACGAGTGGAGGCAGTTAAAAAGTGCCATCCACTCCATTGTTAATGCCTTTCGTGCACGGGCAATCGCAATTAATTACGCGCGCCGACACATAAAATCAAGATGCTAATCAAACTCGTTATAGCGTTTTGTGATGTTTATCGCACGTCGTACAACTTCATAAAAGTCGGCGCCCCCCATTTCCCTCCCCTCTCCTCGTCCTCCTCCTACTACACCCACGAAAAGCGCGAAACACATCCAATCTCTCGCGAATCCACTCTGTTTATCGAGCAAATAAACCTGTACCACATTAACTTCTTCACCGGCGGCGAATTTCCATGTTGTATAATGGAATATTATGCATATTGCGTATAAATAATGAATAATTCAATAAAGAACGAGCCGCGAGTGTTTCGCATGTGCTCGCTCGCTCCTATCTCCCATTTTTGGGGCGGGAATGGAAGCGGGTGCAGAATTGGGGTTCGAACTCACCTCCGCGGTTTTCACTGTCCGCTGGTTTCACTTGGATGGGGCGGTTCATCTGCAACAACAAAAAGAGGTAACCGCATTAGCATAAGTCCACGAGGCGTTCGATGAATATCGAGTTTTATGCGTGCATAGAGGGCGCCGCTAAAAATTGAATTTCAACTGGGGAAAATGTTTGTAACTTAATTACGACATAATTCATTGGTGATTATCGTCCGGTTCCGGATGGTTGGACGGGCGCAATCGCATCCAACCAGGAGCAAATGGGACAAAACCACGATGGCACTATTAAAGTGATGTCCTCCCCCACTCCCGAATCAGAGCGCACATGCATCAACAAGCTTCAACAAGTTACTAGCGAATTATAATCGAATTGAATTCGCGTAATAAAATCATGGAGGATTCGCACGGAATTTGCATGCAAATGAAACGGGATTTATGCCCGCATTGCACATGTGATCCCGATCTAACAAGTGCCCGAACTTCAGGGGGGGCGGTTCGGATATCAAACGAGGCGCGAGAGAGGATGGTACTTACAACAATGGACAAGTCGAATGGGATCGACCTGACCGCCTCGAGTACTTGCACCATATGGAAATGATGGGGCTCGAAGGTTTTCGGCGGCGTGGAACAAGAAACTAGAACTTCACTGTAGACAACACAACGGAAGGCGTCGCGAGATGCGGACACAACGGACGATGAGTGGTTAGCGACTTGGGGTACGCACGGCAGCGTGGTCGGCGGCGTTCTGCCGACGATGATGGTGGTGGTGGTGGTTGTAGTCGCCGCCACCACTGCCGCCGCCGCGTGCGCATTCAACCCTTGGGGGCCGAAGAGATGCGAGGTGCACTCGGCGAAACAGGACGCGTGTGCGTGCACGCACCTCGCAGCAATGGCGCTTGATCCATCGATCGTCAGAGGCGCGTGCACCGTGTGTCCTCTCTTCCTGTGGGCTCTTCCCTTCCTCCCCACGACCCCAGCCGCGTACACCGCCATCACCACTGACAATGCATATTTCGACAACACCCTGCAGATCCTCGGATGCGTGCGCCGACCCGATAGTCGAGTTATTATTGAGTGCTTTCCACCCCTCATAGAGACGTTACGTGCGGACAAATTACATTACTGACCTGTTTGTATTCGCCTTCTTTCTCGGCTCCCCATGGTTCCAGTGCCATCCCGGCTGCACCCGACCAGGAATGGCAACAGCGTCGACGACGCTTTTAGTTTTAAAACGCTTGGGATAATCGAATCTAGGGCAGATGATTGCAGGGCAAAATGTCTGTTTGTCGATGGTTACTTTCCCGTAATTGCCCTATCAATAAGGGGTGCTTTCTGAGGACCCAATGGTCATTGACCTCTTAAAACACTCGAAGAGTGGTCCGAGATTCTGTGGGAACACGTGGGAACAGGAGACAGCTTCGGGGATTGCAATGAGCGATCAGAACCAATGTTCCCTCTAAGCTGTGCAATTGTGCAATTGCACACTAAATTTTCGAGTGTTGCACAGATATTTTATAATTTGCACAATTAAAATATATATTTATATATGTATAGATATAGAGTTAGTATAGTATTGAGTCTCACTCCCCGATATTTTGCACTTATTTCAAGATTTTGGAATGATTTAATATTTTTGCACACTAAATTTCTCTAGCGCACAGTGGACGAAAAAATTAGAGGGAACATTGATCAGAACACAAGCCTTTGTCCATATTTTCGACAACCCTTAAAGTTTCTTCACTAGATCATTCAAGGTTAACCCCAATATGGTCCATCATGTCTTAGAACCTTAAGGTTCCACAATTCAACTATCAAAACTTCACTACTAACACTGGAAGCAGAATCTTGGAAGTGGAAGTAGAATCTTAGATCTGGAAGCTGGAACCTAAGCATATCAAGTCTAACCCTTGAAGACCCTACGATGACCTAGACAATTCCGGGGAGTCAAAATTGTGTTCTGATGGAATAAACAAAATGATAATTAAAAATAAACACGAACCGAGCACTTTGGGGTTTACACCATTCGACAAGGCGGAGCCCTCCGCGTGTATAATTGGTTTAATTTTGATTCGAACAGGTTCCAGAACACTGTAGCATTCCCACAAAGCGTGAACCAAGTCAACGGCCCTTTACAGCCACCCAGCGTGCTCGTAAACGTTGACTGGTCTCCCCGAGTGGCACAATAAACCCGACAAAAACTATGCACTTTCAGGGTGTGAGTCGCCACCTCTTCCCACACCAAACCCAACTCGATCCAACTCGACCCCAGTCGACCAACTCACTAAACAACATCCACTGCAATGTTTTCCTGCACCCTTATTCTTTTATTACGTTATATACCGGCTGAGCTATCGCTTCCAGGAGCAAGGCCCTGTTTGGGGCACGCTGGAAGCACCACCACCGAGCAGGACCGGGAGGATAGATATAAAGCACCGAGATAAACTGGAGGAACGTTTACTTTTAATGCATCTTAGGGGATGGCCGGTCGCTTGTAAGTGAGATAAATAGGTGCAGTGGCTGCTGGTCCAGACTCCGATGCTCCAGCGTGGGTGTGTCTGGGCCACGTACATAGACCAGCTGGGTGGAATTAAAGTGAAACGTGCCCCCCGACCGCATTACGGCTTCACTCCGCGCCGCCGAGACACGTCCCAGGGCGATTGCGCCAAACGTGATGTCATCCGCTGGATGGGGTTCGACTCGGGGTTGTCTCCGTCGTCAACATCTCGGCATCGATGGGTTGCGTCTGGGTCTTGTGGGGGGCAACCGCCAATTTCGCGCCGCGAATAATTAAAATCAATTAAGGAATCCGAGACTTGCATTCAAGTACACAACAGACCCCTAAGACCTTTAGGACCTATCCAGGAGGTGGGATGAACCCGATCGCAGATTGAATATTGCAGAGCTATGAATGGAGTGGTGGTTTCGGGGGGTTTCGAGGGGTTTCGGGAAAGTGTTGATGAAGGGAAAGTGTATACCTTCACCTCCCACTCCCAGGACTCGAACCGTAGAGCTGGATGGAGGAGACGATCGGGGAGAAAGTTTGAAAGTTCGATTCGCGATGGTGGCGTTCGTACGTACGTGACCGATCTTTCATCTCGTGGGAATTGCTCCCCGAGATTTCCCTCGATAAAACTATACACTTCTCCTTGTGTAAAGTTTCCGTAATTCTTTCGCAAATCATCCATCATAAGACCTGCTCCAGCCACCTTCGCAGCCACCGCGGTAGGGGCAATCTTAGTAGACACCCTCCGGAGGTAGTAGAGTATATTACACCACAAGTTTGTATCACTTGGCCAACTTTCGATGGCAACAGTCGAGGTTGACGATGGTGATGGATGCCATCCGCAAACAAACGCTGGTGGGTGACGACGACGAAGGGCAATCATCAAGTCGGTTCGAACCTCCAATGAACCACCGACGAGCAGCAAGTTTGCCTACACACATTCCGGCCAGACGTGCCAAACATTTGCCTCCAGCGCGTAGTTCAACAACATTTACAGCATGAAGAAGGACATTTCGGGATGGGGAGCACGTTTAGGGTCCGATGCTTTGAGGGTCACAGTAAAAAATACACGGAACTCATAAGGAGGTCTTTTTATATCGATGAATTTTACCAGGGAGGAATACGAAGCAGTACGAGGAGTCAATTAATTAAAATAAGTTTAATCACTTTCAGGGAGGAAGCAGGAAGCTCCAAGGAGATACGTTGGTCCCATGGTCTTCTATTTTTACTCTTACTTTCCGATCTTCAATTCTTCACGTCGTCGCTGGCGGCCGGACCAGAGGGACGGATGTGTGAGTAATTAAACCGGAAGGAATAAAAACAGCCAAAGGAAACTCATTCCGATGTTGGAAACAAGTTGTCCGGGACACAGCGGGATCGGGGTTCGAAAGTTGGTCCACATTATTGAAGTCGGAGGATGCTGGCTGGTATTGGTCCTCCTCTTCGGAGTTGTCGTGGTCGATGTCCTCTCTTTTCGTCCTCCGAGCGGTAATATAACGAGAAACGTGCCCGCGATGGCGTCAAGGGAATTCAGCGCGCATCTTCGACTCAAATAACAAACATTGTATGGTGCACGCCCGAATATAGATTCCCTATTTTATAACGCATCTTTCCCGCCCGCCAACTTTATTCAACGAGCTAAGTAAACATGTGTTTGTTTGCATAACGAAAATCGAACGGGAGAGATTCCTTCCATCTGCGCCCGGCCAGCCTGAACCGGGAGTGCTGGTGGTGGTGGTGATGGTGGTGGGGGCGGGAGGAAAATTTCGACTCGAAAATTGAATAAACTCCGCCCGACAAGAGTATCCTGCTGGAAAATGGCACGAAGAGTGCTTTCCACACCGCATTTATATTATTCGCATATTGCCATTTGCCATATTGCGCGCGCCCATTCCGATTTCAGGCTGTCGACCGTTTTTTCCAACCTCCTCCTCCTCCGACACTGATGAATCCAGACCGCTGAATTCGAACCCTCTGCCGTAACATCGGCGTAAACACAAAGTTTAGATTAAATGTGTAATCATCTAATCAAGCGTCGATCCGCCGCACTACATTCATCACTAAACCATCAGCCATAGTTATTAATAGCGCCCAGTTTTCCCGAGGAGTTTCCCGGGCAATATTCGACAGCGCGAAATTAAGGCATCAATGTAAAGAGACATGGTATAATTAGGACTTCAATGGCTGACCGAATTCGTTATCGCTACAAGCCGGAGTGGGGGGAGGAGTCCGGGGAGGATGGTGGGGGTTGTGGAACCATCAAAGCCGTCTCCGCTCGCTCTATATAATATAGATTAAAATCTCTTTCAAAGCAATTTTCTTCAGTGGGGTATCTTTTCAGCGCACCGCCCGCATTCGATCATCTGATTACCAAACATCCTCCGTGAATATTTTTACTTGTGCTCCACTTCCCATGCTTCAAATTCTTCAACCAGCTTCATTTTAAATTTCCTCAAGTTTTCCACCCAATGGCGAAACCAAAGGTGGAGTACCTGCATAAGGCTGAGTTGGGTGGTTCCAACCAACATATCAGACCACTTCCAGAACCTTGGGACCATCAGACCCTTAAAGGGGACCCCGTAGCAGATATCCTCTTTTGATCACATTCCAGTCTGCTCTTTTGCTTCAAGGATGTCAAGGTGATGGTGTCGATGGAGGAGGATAATTTTGGTTCAGAGCCCGAGTTCCAAAAATTCACCTCCCTGATCTGGAGTATGGTAGCAAAGGAGGAACCGATCAAAAAATAAATGGAACTTAGGGATGCGAAGAATTTAATTGGATACGCGAGCCCCACTTTAATTACAAGAGTCTCCAGCAGTCGGAGTGGGTTGGCCGAGTTGCGACGGAGGGAAGGGATCATCACTGCTGCACTTAAAGACGGCGTGGAAGCATCAGCTTCAAGATAACAAACAATTTGATCTTTTTCCAAAGCTAACAAGATGTACATTATATAGATCTGTCTATAGAACAGCAGCAAACTGAGGCTCAACGTCCGCCTGTCTCGAAGAGCTTCAACGGAGGAGGAGGAGGAGATGGATACAATGTGAAGCACGACCCTTTATTATAAAGCAGCTGCTCGGCAAATATTTGTAGCGGATTTAATTCGGAAGTGCGCGCACTTTTTGCCACTCCTTCATTGGACCTATAGACTCAAGTCATGGTCCCTCCTTGAAACCCCTCCGTGAGATCCAAAAATGTAATATGCCCCAGTATCAGATGGAACACTACATATTTGTTACTGTTTTTTGCTGATGTTCCCAGCAAATTATTTCTCTCAATTTCCTTCTGCAGGACTTCGAAGAGGACAAAGACATTCGTCTGTAGAAGCCTTAGCAAATCGTTGGGCAAATGGTTCCATGAAGCGTTGTCGATTGCCAGGCTCTTTCAGGTGGAGTGAGTAAACGTCGATGCGCGATATGAGTTTCGGGATCGGGTCGACTTCGGGAGTGAAGGTAAGCATAAAGCATTTTTCCCTGCTCATAATTTCGTCCTTTACATGGTTTCTTTTTATTATGCGCCCGCCTCGACTCGAGGGCACGGATATAAGAAGCGGAAGAAGGCGATGGCAGAAACCCGTACTCGCTTATCTGGGTGTTTCTCCCTCCATTTAGGAACATCGCCTTCCCATCATCCGCCATCCTCCTCCTCCCAGCATCCATTTCGGGGCCGGACTCATTAAGTGGTTTCCCCGGGTAACGGTTGTTAGGAGTCGAATTCAACCTGAGCAGATCCACGAAGCGGGAAGCATTTCAAACGAGCCCCCGTACAAAAATAAGCTGCGAGAAACCGAAAACAGGAAGCACATTTTCTTTGCCGTTCCAGATTTCAATTTTGCATCAATCTATCCGCGGGCGCCCTCTCGAGCCATAAACAAAGAACTATGAAGCGTGCACTTTTATATCTGCTGGATGATTAATTACCGAAAAGCAATCAGGTGGAAACTTTTGGGCTTCGACCGATCAAGTGCCCCTGATAAATATGCAGAAAACGCATCGGAGGCTGGTGTTTTATTGATCTGATTCCACCCTCACCTCGGACGACAATGCTGGAAGGTGGGTTGCCGAATTGGGGGCGGCGGTGCGAATAGCAATGGCATTTTCATGACACGACAGCTGTCAGTTGCATGCTCCGGCGAGTGCTGCAAATAATGGCGACACATGTAGCCGCGCGAAACCGATTCCGAATGCTGAACTGCCCACAAACACCATCATCACCACGCACTCCTCAAACCATGCCGCCATATTCTTCATCGCGTGTATTACACTGTCGCGGAGATGTCACCTGACATAAAAATATCCCTCCCTTTAGCATTGTGTGACTCCATGAAAGTTTTATGCTGGTGGAATTTTTTTTCCGGGAGTCTGAATGGTAAATGAACCTCGAGGTTCTGAGGCTCGAGCATCTTTCATTGAATCAACCCCAACAGGATTACAAGTTTTAAGCCTTTCCCCGACGACGAAATATTTTGTATTAAAACTTCCTAGACGTATTTCCGGCGAAATTCTTCGAGAAGGGACAAAACCTCGGAAGGGGTCTCCTGGAGTCATCGTGGGATATGGGTAATGACCCTGGACAGCAGCCAATTATGGTGTTGCATGTGAATATTTTCCGTTTGCCGTATTTCCCGACCACCAGTTGCTACCTAACGCGATTTCCTGTTGCTTTGCCCTCAGATCCTTGGCAGAGTGACAGCCCCTGTTGCAGCCCAAAAGGAGTAGTTTCCTCAGCTAATGTCTTCAGCGCGGACCACATCCGGCCCGGTCATAAATCATGCAGCAAATGAAATGTTTAAATTAAAACTTCCCCAAAGAGAATCCGCCGAGTGGATCTAATGATTAATAGCGGCATGATTGTTTTTTAATAGAAGGCTCACCAGAAAAAATCCACCGAGGATGATTTATTGTTCCCCGGTCCCGAAATTGAGCGCCGAGTGCGGGCAATGTTCCGAATCGATTAGTCGAAATAATTCTACAATTAATTTGTTCGACGGGCCCGCCCGAACAAAAAGAGCGCTCAGGCAATAAATAACCTCGACCACTTGTTGGCCCATGTTTCCGGGATGCTATGCCGATGGTGGCTCGAGTATTGTGTCAGAGGGTTTGATCGAGGTCTCTGTAGAAGGTCTGGTTCCAATGAAGGCGAGGTTCTCGTGTGACTCCAATAAAACATTACGATCGTTGTACCTATTCCTGGTTTATCCCCCCGTATGGGTGTGGTATTTCTGGAACGAGGGTTAATGTTGCGTTACAATGTTGTTGTTGATGAACTGTTCGCGTTAATCTATCCAGGAGTTATCTTTAATTCAAACCGGAGCCATCGGGGGAATCCCCTGATAGTCTTCTGCAGCACGCAACCATCAAAGCACTTTATAAAACATTAAGCGGGCTCCGTCTTGTTATATGCCTCCAATTGGAAATGCCCTAGGTGGTCGTCATAAATTGAACAATATCTTCCCTGGAGTGGAGCCTTTGTATCAGCAGCTGTAAGCTTCTTCGATGGAGTGACATCTTACAAATGGACGTTGCAATATGACGGATGTCATTTCCGGGTAAATTGTTGGGTATCGCTGGCTCGAGGAATTAGAATTTGTATAAATCTAAAGCTACCAATTGAAAGCAGCTTATTGATACAGCAACAGCCGGAGTACGTATTTGATTTGAATCCGGGAAAATATCTCTATAAGTCGTGCGCCATTGAAGTGCTTCTGGAGTCTTTTATGTCAGCAAATTTCCTTTTCATTCCGCATTAGAGCGTGGCGGCGGAAAGATTGTAACTAAAAGTGGTGGAGGTTGCTTTTGTAGCTGGTGGCTTTTCTGGGACGCTATTTTCTTTGCACTCCATTTATCTTGTCCCAACGCGCTGACCCATTTCGGGCCGCGGCGACACTCGATGCACTCTATCGCTTCTGCAATCCCCCAAACACTCAAAACGTCCCAAGTTTTATTATCTTCGACGTGCGTCCTGTTTTTCTTACCGGTTCCTCGACAGTTGCAGAAAATTTCTTCCACGGGGTTGAAGCCAGGTACCTGAGCTGCGTTGCTGAGTTATCGTGAAATAAAACATTCATAATCGTTTATTGACTGTTTCCCCGTGCACACGATGAACCAACGAGGAGTGGGGGGGATGGGAGGCAAGTTGTATCGAATTTATAGCCATCGTTGGTAACCGTTCGACTCTTCGCCGTTTTATGCCCCCGCTCGTGAGCGTGAGCTCTTCGCGTCGGAATCCGAACCGAGCATGTATATCTATACATGGTCGCTCTGCACGAGTGCACGAGTTGGGGCTTTTGTTCGGGGTCGCTCAACAGGTGAAGGCAGCAGTGGCGTGAGCCCCGGGGAGCGTTTTACAGAGGCGAGGCTTTCGGTAATGCATAAGTGATGACAGTCGCGCGCGCCGCCGCCTGCGGTCGCACTATTTCGGGCCCGGTGGTGGTGGTGATGGTGGTTGGAGAAGGTGGTCCTGCGGTAGCTGAAGACCCGAAACCCAAAACGCGCCTCGGCCATCTGCCACACTCCCTCCATGCGCGTCGGGATGCATTCTTCAGCGTCGACGAAGGTTTTCACGACGTTTTTATCCCGCGCGCACGAATTGAATACAAATATTGTCCTGTCCATTTGGGCCGTACGCGCACGACCGCTGCTTGAATGCCCGGCCGGGATTTGCACTCGAATTCCGCACGTATGTGCCCTGTTTTATTTATCAACCAGCGGCTTCTTCGTGTTGTCCTTCAGCCTTGGTGGGGGGTAATTGATAATCGCCTCGGCGAACTTTATTGCTCGAGACACTGCACGTGCCCATGGGTCCCTCGAGGATTACAACATTGTCACCTCGCCAGCGAAAGTTATAAAGTCAGGTCTTAGACCTTCACATGGCATCCAAGATTTAGGGTTAAATAACCGAAAATTTATCTCTTATGAAACTAACTTCCCCACGTAGTCCTGTTAGTCCTGTTTAAACCATGGGAGTGCTTTAGCCGCGTCTCGTTGTCTCCAGGCGAGGACACGGTCACGTTTAATGTCTTATTTCTGGATAAACAATTTCGTTAATTAAATCGTTGGCTGTTTACCTTTATGAGCAACGGGCATAAACGAGAGGAAAAATGACACTGCGGCTTTTAATAACAACCATAAAAACACCCATAACCATCGAACGATGTTAATTAAATGGAACCCCAACCCTTGGGGATATCGAATCTTCTACATCCACTTCGTACTTGCCCAAATTTCATAACGCCCAAAATGGGTGCCCATTTTGGGACTCGGTACGATGTGAAATAACAATAAAAAAATGCCCTACAAAGTAATTTCTAAGGACACCTCGGATTGGACCTGGACCAAAAGGGGGATACTATGGGACGAAATGAAGTAGTGGACGATGGTGCAGTAACTGCATTACAGAAATGGGGCGAGGACACTTTTGCTGGTTAATAGGCTGCTTTCAACAGACGCGTCCCTCCGTAATGGACTTCATTGTCCTGGGTGCACGTCGGCTTTTCCTGAAAATTTATCAAAACCCATTCCGTATTAACACGAATTATGAATTTCCGCGTTACACCCTTCATTCCTCCCATTCCCCCGACCATCCCAGCCTTCAGATGGGTTTTACAATTTTGGACCTGGAGCATTTTTTTCTTTAATATACTAGTTTTATAAATCGTGGGACCAATTAAAGTGGGCGGAATGTTTTATCACTACTTTAAAGTAATTTTGCCCTACGTACGTTTCTTTGTTCGGTCCCAGTTTCTGGGACTCCCTGAAGTAAATGCCGTCTGAAACCTTCCTCCTCAACCATGTATCTTCCTTGATTAGTTTTTCTTGGATTAATTGCTCCAATTGTTTTTCTCATTTCACTACCTCCACATCTTCGCCCCCAACACTCGAATCCTCCACGCTACTCGTTTGGTCCCATTATGTCGACTTGGACGTCATGGGCCAAAAATTTCTTGAATTTTTCAGGGTGCAAGTGTTTTAATTTATGAACACATCGTGAGGGCTTTAATGTAGTGCCCTTTAGAACTTGTAGATCTTAATAAAGACTCGTAGCAGACGTGGGACGTCGACGGACGTGGGCGCACGACCCAAAACTTGAACCAGCCCGGCGACAAGAAGACTTGAACACAATAGATGTTATATATAATAATTATCCTTAATGGTCATAAATTTCGCATTAATTCGGCGACTTTAAACTTTCCTCGTATACAACATTACGACAGCCTTCACGTCCCACATTGGTCCCGCAAAGTTCAACGCTACCACCGAACGGTGGAGGGAGGAGGAGGAGGCAATTTGCTTGCGGAAATATTTCACGCATTCTGCGTCCACAATTTAGTCCGCCCGATGGAGATGATTACGTGGCACATTTTTCGAGCCACGCATCGAACACGTGTTAGAAGCGGCTCCCTGTCCAAAAAGGGCATTGGGTATCGATCGGATATATCGATGGATGGATACTCCGACGCAGGGTAATATGCAAGTAAATCTTTGATCAGATTCCGCATGCATGAGTTGCCCAGAGGACTTTGAAGTTACTTCGTTATAATTTAGTTCCGTTTGAAAAGTTTCAAGAGGCACATATTCCTTCAGCATTCTTGCTCGTTCAACAATGTGTTACAACCCTATGTCGAAAAACGAACCAAGTTGGGGATGTAGACATATTGAAATTTTAAGATAATGAGTCTGAACCCTGAGGGTACATTCAATAAATCCCATGTCTAGGAATTTCAAGGAGTTGATGGTTCCACCTTAGAGTTTGAAGGCTGTAGTTCCGGTTGAAATTTTAATTCTAGAATTTCAGGAGTCCCACTTTTTCTGGGTTGTGGAGTCTAACATTGAGGCTGAGGTCCCGGAAGGAAATGGAAGCGAAAAATATGAATAATGAATATTACAATTCATTAGCTCGGAGTATGGAGATTGATTGCACACCTGAACGAATCCTGCGCTGGTGGCGAATTTATTCGCGAATTAGACTCTCGCATGAAATATAGCATTCACAACAATTTGGAACCCAAGAAAAAGGCTGGCGAAAAATCTCCAAGTGAAATAAAAGCGAGGAACACGAAACCGTATGAAATAGCGTTTCTGCAGAAGGGTAATTTTTATATAATTTAATATATTTCAGGAGGGAATCTCGAGCGTGAAAATTCTACCAAGGTGCAGAATTGAAGGGGAGTTGGAAAATTGTAAAAATGCTTCATTCGAAGCATTCCCTATGAAAATTCCAGAGTCATCTAAGCAAGCAATCTTTAATTTTTATATTATAATAAACTTCCTCCTTCGGGAACAAGAACTCTGTGCGTACAAAGGAAATAATGCAACTTTCTGAAGATGAGGAAAACTGCTTGTAAACTTTTTTCACGTAACTAATTACACTCCCCGAGTTCTGTCGTGCTTTATCATAAATTCGATTTTGATTTATTTTTTGATAACAAATTTGATTTAATGATTTCGCCATCAATCAAATTTTTCGGAAGCCCGAAATTGAATTTCCCAGAAATGTAGGTACCATAAAACGACCTCGAACAGTAAACAACTTTATGGTATCGCTTTATTAGGCTTATTGTCGATGACACTTTGTTGGAACACTTTGTCGGATAATTCCCATCATCGATGCCGTCGCCACTGCCGCCATTACCACCACAACAACACGAATGCATGATTGTATGATGTTAGTGCAAAATCACTTTTATACCACCCCATAAAGCTGTTGGCACAATAAGTCATTACGTCAGCCGCGACATCTCAAATCCCTCCAGATATGCGCCGAAGAGACACACAATGTTGTTGTTCGCACGCCGGGCTGCATGCGTTGTTGGAGGAGTGGAAGCCTCCGTGGAGGTTCGATGGAGGACGGCGCCCTAAGTGAACTCGAGTACTGCCCATTATAGACATTAATGAAAATGGCAGGCGCATAAAGGGATAAAAGGGAGCGCGACGATGGCGATGCTAGTGGCGGAGATGGTAGAGGACGATGAGGAGACGGAGGAGGAAGAGGAGGAGGCAACGAGATAGATCTCAATTCCACGACGGACTGAGAGTGTTTTTATGTTCGTTTCAAATGAAATTGCCAGCCTTGTCTCATTTGAATGTAACACGACCAATGAATATCGCATCGCTTCCAGCGGCGGAGGACGCGGAGGAGGCGAACGGAGGCTTACTACTCCCCGACTCGAAATGTCTTCTTCGCCTTCTTCCGCACACACACTCATCGCTTTTTATGCCATTGGCATTGAATCGCGGAGGCGGCATCATAAAATAATAAAATTAATGAGATTTTTGCTTGTCGCCACCAGCAGCCCCAAAGCCGAGTTTGTTGCGGCTTATCAGCTACGAGTCATCAGCTCATCATCAACTGCAGGCCAGATCATCTCGGAGGGCACTTGGAATCGAAATGGCCCATGCTGATAATTATCTCATATTTATTCAAACCCTTTCCTCCCCCTTTCTTCATCCATCCCTCCGTTACTCCTTGGACGCCGTGGTACAACTTGTGATGGACTTGTCCAGGGAGTTGAGTCCTGATTGGATTTGCATCTTCCTCCGGCTTGAACCTCTGAGGGATATCGGGAACTTATCAGGACCGATTTGCTAAATCTGTTTAAAAGCTTGTTAAGTGCCCTCCTCCTCCTTCATCCTCCTTCTTGTAGACCATCATCACCCTTCGACATCGATGACGGCCACTTTCCCTCCGCTGGGTGGTTGGGTTCCTGGGGGTCCCGGGGAGGAGGGAGGAAGGGAGGGGAATTGCTTTGTGCGGCATGCTGAAGATTTTATTTTGAAGAGGTCAGGCTCATCAATGTCAAAGCGCTAATTAGTATTCTGAAGGCACGCTGAGGCACTTAGCGGAAGGCGGTCGCGACAAACAAGCAGCGCACCTAGAAGCACACACTGAAGCTTGAACCGTTGCAGGAGGAGGAGGAGGAGGAGGAGGAGGAGACAGGTCCAAGGAAACACGATGGGCGCTGATGGCAGCGTAAATAGATTTTCGAGCAAACACCCAGCCGAATGCGGCGGTTCCAAAGTATTGCTTTACATGCGAGCTTGCCTCCGAAACGTAATTAAACGTACATTAAATTTGTCAACAATGTTTCGCCGCTGTAAATGGAATCGCTCCACGGCTCCGAACGGCTCGTTCATATTGAGTGACGAATTAAGGGGAATTAATTAAGATTCATTCCCCGCCTCAGTCACCGGCAGCGTGTTGGACGAAGAATTTCAATTTGGACAAATTTAAAATTTAATAAGTTGTGTATTTCCGTTCGGGGAGTCTTCGCCGGATTAAAGCGGCATAAACAGCGCATTTACGTAACATGATAAACAGAAACGGTTCATGAGTAATGCATGAAAATCCTCGAATCCTCGGCACGAATCCAGCCACCAGCCGAAAACTACCAACAAACCAGCGAACGTTGAGGAAACGAGGCGTTCTATTAACGTTATTAAAAGCCTCGCGCTGGCGAAAAGGGAAGTGTATTAAATGCGCTTTTCGCCAACCCCGTTTTAGAAAATGTCCCAACTACAGAGTTTCAAATCGTTGGTGTTCTTGGAACAAAACTTCTTTCTGAAACTGTAAATTGGAACCATTTTATGCAATTTGAATTTGAAATATTGAACTCATTTCGGATTCAACTCATATCGATATTGGATAACTGCTGGGCCAATTCCCATCCTCAAAAGTTTATATAAATAATATTCACGTTTCGCGGCAGGTTGGCTAATAAATTGAGTGGAAGTAATTGAAAATGCTCGCGCAGAATGCACACACATCCGACTCGGGGTTTTTCCTGTTCCCGGCCGCAAAAGTTTCCGCATTAAATAATAACACAATTTGAATGTGAATGTGAAAGCTTGAGGGAGCTTTTATCAAAGCACTTTGTTTTTCCGCCGTTTTTCGGACGCCGCACAGTGTGACGAGCTTACGGGAAAATGAAAAAAAATCATAACTTCCACAAATATTGGTCAAATTCAAAAATTTTTTTTTTACAGTAATTCTCCACATATTGTTTATTTACACCAAA
>JARJDZ010007902.1:0-14588 GCA_030264555.1 Aleochara sp. GC000083
CCCATTGGATTACCCATGGATTACCCATCATCGTGGGATTCCTTCCGGGCGCGATTCGTTCGGTATTAGTGTCTCGTTCGTTCGAATTGGAACCTGAAGAGGTTTAACGCAATACTTATCGTGTGCGGTACGCGATTTGGTTCTTTAGAGTCCTCTCTGCCGCTTTTCATTCCATCGTGGGTATGTAAGACAAAAAACAGAGAGTTTCGGTTTCGGCTCGCGAATTTCAAACCGGATAGCTATCGAAAGTGGGTCGTGCCCTTTCACTGTTAGGGTAGTCCGAATTGGAAATCGGGTTGCTATCGAAAGTGGTCTCATCATTGGTGAAGTGCAAGGTGTTGTGGTTTCTTTCTTTTAGCTATCCAATTGGATTACCACTTGGATTAGCCATCACCATTGGATTACTTCTTCCAGACGCGGATCCCATTCGATTACCCTTGGATTACCCATCTACGTTGGATTACTTCTTCCAGGCGCGGATCCCATTGGATTACCATTGGATTACCCATCATCGTTGGATTCCTTCCGGGCGCGATCCATTCGGTGTTAGTGTGTCGTTCGATTTGGAACCTGAAGAGGTTTAACGCAGTACTTATCGTGTGCGGTTCGCGAATTTATTATTTTGAGTCCTCTCCGCCGCTTTTTGTTCCATCGTGGGTATAAGACAAAAACGGAGAGTTCGGGTTCGGGAAAAGCAAATCGGGTTGCTGTCGAAAGTGGTCATCATCATTGGTTCAGTGCAAGGTGTTGTGGTTTTTTCTTTCAGTTAACCCATTGGAGTGCCATTGGATTACCCATCATCGTTGGATTCCATCCGGGCGCGATCCATTCGGTATTAGTGTGTCGTTCGATTTGGAACCTGAAGAGGTGTAACGCAATACTTATCGTGTGCGGTTCGCGAATTTGCTAATTAGAGTCCTCTCCGCCGCTTTTTGTTCCATCGTGGGTATAAGACAAAAACGGAGAGTTCGGGTTCGGGAATAGCAAATCGGGTTGCTATCGTAAGTGGTCATCATCATTGGTGCAGTGCAAGGTGTTGTGGTTTTTTCTTTCAGTTATCCCATTGGATTACCATTGGATTACCCATCATCGTTGGATTACTTCTTCCAGGCGCGGATCCCATTGGATTACTATTGGATTACCCATCATCGTTGGATTCCTTCCGGGCGCGATTCGTTCGGTAGTAATGTGTCGTTCGATTTGGAACCTGAAGAGGTGTAACGCAATACTTATCGTGTGCGGTACGCGAATTTGCTAATTAGAGTCCTCTCTGCCGCTTTTTATTCCATCGTGGGTCTATAAGACAAAAACGGAGAGTTCGGGTTCGGGAATAGCAATTCGGGTTGCTATCGAAAGTGGTCATCATCATTGGTGCAGTGCAAGGTGTTGTGGCTTTTTCTTTCAGGTATCCCATTGGAGTACCCATCACCATTGGATTACTTCTTCCAGGCATGGATCCCATTGGATTACCATTGGATTACCCATCATCGTTGGATTCCTTGCGGGCGCGATTCGTTCGGTAGTAATGTGTCGTTCGATTTGGAACCTGAAGAGGTGTAACGCAATACTTATCGTGTGCGGAACGCGAATTTGCTAATTAGAGTCCTCTCTGCCGCTTTTTGTTCCATCGTGGGTCTATAAGACAAAAACGGAGAGTTCGGGTTCGGGAATTGCAAGCCAGTTTGCTATCGTGTTTGAGTTAGTGTTTTTCCAATTTCCATACACATTTACACAGCAATGAAATTGTAACATTACACAGTACTATTGATAATTATGTATTCATTATTAACAAATTTAATTATTTTTTCTTCATTCTTCCACTAGATTGTAGGGGCAGCAGTTTCGTGCGCAGTTATTATCTGACCTCTTAAACATGAAGCCTATTGGATCACGTCAGAAAGCAGACAAAGTTGTACCTCAGCCAGGATGGAACCAATAACGCGAAGGAACACAGAAATTATATAATTTTTTTCATGCATCATTACAGTTTAGTGCTTGTGGTGTTTAGTGAATTGTGTCTGTTTGATGTGGCTGACGCGGTTTGCTTGCGGTCTAGATGGAATTTCAGAAGCTGAATAAGAAGTGGTATTGATGTCTGCTTTGTTGTGATTCGGGATCCGCATGGTACTGTATTGATGGGCGATGTCGAGGGCTTCTTCATGTTCAGTGCGAACCGGCGCGGGAAATTGGTGGGACGACTTCTGAGTGCCAGGGGTATTCAACTCTTGGCGGAAGTTCCTGGAGGATCGAGTAGAACGCATTCTATGCGATGGATTCGGAGGCTGGGGGACAACACGAGGCGTCAATAGATGTTTGGATGCAGCATCAAGTGGAACTCATCTGATCCATCTTCGGGGGACACTCATGGACACTGGATGTAGGCTAGCGCGGCGGCGAAGGCAGATGTTTCAACGAAGGGATTCGTGTTGGTCAGATTGATGGAACTGCTGCGGGTTGTCAGAAACCAACGTGCGGACATCGAGGGATACAAGCGTCGACGGGTGCGTGACTTTTCATCTTAGATGCTCTACAGATCTGAAGAATCTTCGGCAGCGTTGGATTTGGAAGGATTCCCTATTATTACTGGTTCAGCACAAGCACTTCAGCAAAATCGGATTCAGTTCACTCGAGGTACTTCAACACCTGATTCAACTACACCTCAACTGTCAGTCTACATTGTTCAGGTTCAGGAGAAATGGAGAAATGTTACACAGGGATAAACACATGGAAGTGTTCTGTATCAGGATACATCGAATTGCGAAAGGAATACGGAAGTACGGAAAATTACGCAGGACGCGGAAAGCGGGAATGTGGACTTCATGTGGACATGAAGTCTATTGGATTACTTCGGAAAGCCAACAAATTTGTACCGCAGCCAGAAAGCTACCAGGAACACGATGAAATACACCTCCTTCACTTGCATACTTTTTAGTGCTTCTAGAGTTTGCTTAATTGTGTTAGTGCTAG
Source organism: Aleochara sp. GC000083 (assembly GCA_030264555.1). NCBI lineage: Eukaryota > Metazoa > Arthropoda > Insecta > Coleoptera > Staphylinidae > Aleochara > Aleochara sp. GC000083. Next base: position 2,968 of record JARJDZ010007902.1, read on the forward strand.
GTGTTATGTGATGTGTGATTAAAGGTGGAGTAATTATATAATTTATTTCAGGCATCTTTTACAGTTTAGTGCATCTGGCGTTTAGTGAATTGTGCCTATTTAGATACGGCTGACGCGGTAAGCAACTGGATGATGTCTCACCTGAACGGAAGCATGGATGAACTTCACTTAAGGAGATTTGGCTGCGATCATTAAACATAACAATGGAAAATTAGTATTTGCTTCAATTGCGTCGCTCAAGAAGACGGATACGACGAGGCGTCGCTGGCTGCTTGGATGCGGGATCCTGTGGTACTTCTTGGAGTTGATCTCGCAGAAACTTTATTGGCAAGACGGCGAGGGAACACATTTTAGGCTTAGGAGATGAAATCAGCGGTGGATTCGTGATGACTGACGCTTTGATGGTCCTGGATTGATCGTGAAGTATTTCTGGCATGCTAGGAATGGTGGAACGGTGCTCTTCAACTCTTGGCGAGGCTCCTACTGGACATCGAGTGGTACTGAATTTCGACGGCAGCGATCGGGAATTCTATTAGCGAGGTGATGAAGGAACGCGTTCTAGGCGATGGATTCGGAATCGGGGATTGCGGCATATTCTCATCGTCTGGAGGACAAGACGAGGCGTTGGTAGATCTCAGGATGCAGCATCCGATGGAACTCATCTGGTCCATCTTCGGAGGCAGGAACTCATGGATTTCACTTTGATGTGGGACACTCATCTTCTCATCTCGACCGCGATAGATGTAGGTCTGGCTAGCGCGGCAGCGAAGGTAGATGTTTCAACGAGTGGATTCGTGGTGGCCGGATTGATGGAGTTGCTGCTGAGAGCGATCGGTAACCAACATGCGGGACACCGAGGGACACAAGCGACGTGGGTGCATTTCTTCTCGTTTTGGATGCTCTGCTTTATACACCGGCTGAAGCAGCAAGAAGGGACCAGGCGTTTTGAAGAAGGCGACAACCAAAGATGAGGATGCGGATGCGTCTATCCTTCTGGAATCGGAGTCGACTGGTACGATCTTCGCTGGAGACCAACAGGGGCTAACTTTCTGGAACCGTGTTGAATGCTTAATGGCGCGTGGAACGTGGATGCTGTCATCATGCGGAAATGCTATGGAAACGACTCTGCGTGCGGAACCTGGAACCCGGAAGGCAGCGATGGTACAACCTCATAGCTTCTTGGTTGGGGTGCAAGCAGTTGTGGTCCAACTACTGTAGTAGTTGCAACTGGTGTCATCGTAGCGAGCGGTTTGGATACATTGGTTGATGAGAGCAACGTCGAGGGCACAGTCGAAGACATCGAGGGTTGCGGAAGGAACAAGACCATCAAGGAGCTCGTATACATAGATCAAGGAAGATGTCCCAATGGCGTTCCATGGCGGTGGCAAAATCCTCCATGTGCAGATTGATGTTCGCATCTTGCTGAGGAGTCAGCGGGTCTCATGTGGATACAAGCACTTGGACAAAAACGGATGCGGCGGACTCGAGGCATTTCAACACTTGTTACAACTACACAAGGCGGTTACACTTGCACAAGACCGACGCGAAAATGTATGGTTCGGAAAACAGGAGAAATGGAGAAATGCTACAAAGGTATAAACACGGGAGTGTTCTGTAAGAGGTGATGTCGAACTGCGGAAGCACGGAAAATTACGCAAGACGAGGAAAGCGGCTGTTCGGATAGATGGATGCTACGCGGATGCATGGATCAATTCGCCAGATACGGAATCGTGGATTTTGGAACAATGCATAAGTTACCAGGAGGAAACACGTGAGATGTTCACTGTGACTCGCATATGCAAGGCGGTAGCTCTTGCGGAAGAAACACGTTTTTGTCGCGATGGACCAATATTTGGAACCGGATGACGCAGTTTGCTTACTACGCTATATCCCACCCGAATGAAAGCATGGATGAGCTCCACATAAGGACATTTGGATGGATACGACGCTATGCACGGTTTAAAATTTTATTTCTTGCAGGTATCCCTTTGGATTACACATCACCATTGGATTTGTTATCAAGGTCAACTTCATAGTGAAGTTGGTCAAATTTCCGTTTAATCGTATCGAACTTCCACAATCTTATTTGTTGTTAAAATCTCCTGGGGTTCGGATGGAACAAAACTAGAACCACGTCTATCGTCTATCCACTTTCTTGCTTTTGTCTTCCGAAACATGACTCTTTTACTGGAGGAGCAACAAAAATCTCAGTTTTCTTCTGATTGCTTTGAGTTATACTTTGAGTTCTTTAATTGATTGTTGTGACGTTTGAGCGTATCATATTCGTTATCAAGTTCAACTTCATAGTGAACTTGGTCAAATTTTCTTTTAATCGTACAGAACTTCCATGTAATCTTATTCCTTGAATAGGCGCTGCCAGTTGGGAAGATGCTTCTCATCAATTTTGATTTCGTATCAATTACCACATGAAAATATAGTAATCTTGATAATGTTTGGCATAATCAATGTGTATCCGCTACCAACTAGTTTCTGGTTCATCCCATAGATGCAGAGGTGCCTAAGTTTCTTTGTTTTTGATAAGGGCGCATTGAGTGCAAACGAGAAATATTTGTTCAATATTTTTGTCAATGGATCTTCAGTATAAATAATGACAAACTAAATGTTTCATCTTCGTTACCTCGACCTGGAGGAATAACTCTAATCGTTGTTTCAAATATAATTTTTTATGGTTCCTTGTGTCTTGTTGAATTTAATATCTGTTAATCTGTTAATCTGTTAATAATTCTCTCATCTGGTACCTTTGACAAACAGTCATCATCTGTATTATCACAACCATTTCTGAATGAAACTTCGAAGTACTTCATCCGAGTATTTTTTGAATGGTCGTGAAAAATCCGAACTAAGGGTTGATTATCTGCGATCAGTTTGAATCATCCTTTCAGATTTTGAAATCTTATTTTACTGAATTTGATATCTTGGAAACTCCAGTTGTCCTAAGACTAGCAAACATTTTTGTTGACTCAGATACACGTCGAATTTTTGAAATTAATCAAGACATATGTCTTTAAATTTACCTTACATTCTGTTCTTGATTTTCTGTGAACAATGATACATCGATATAAGACTCCACTTTATCCACTGGTTGAAAAATTTCATCAATATTATGGTTGAATTCGGCAGGATTTTATAAATTACTTGATGCATAGATATAATTTGAATTTGGCTTGATTCTTCATCAACAGCAACAAGTCGAAAAACTTTGAATAAATCCGATTTTCTGGATTGAATAATGGGTACTCACGATACGTTGATTTACTCCAATTTTATAATCGACGCATAAACGTACTCTGAAATCATTACCAATGGTGTGATTCCCAGTCTCTATTTCCAACTCTTGAAATAATTCCTTAGCCTTCGAGCGAGCTCTTTAACAACCCGTTTGATAAGTGCAAATGGAACGTCATGTTCCCTGAAGAATATTGATAATGCACTTTACCAAATTTCCCTTCGAATAATCACAACATATTCATCTGGCATTCTACATTAGTATACTTCTTCATGTGGAAGAAATACTTCTTTTGTTTAAGATTGAAAAACACTTGTTGATAGATGTAATTAAACATTAAGGTAGAGTCTGTAGAATTTGTCTCTTGGGATGTCGAGTCTGATGAGTCAATTTCGAATTAAGTCTCTTTCCCCTTGATTTTAACAAATGCATCCAAACGATCGTCGTTCCCGTAGGAACCTTTATTTTGACAAATTTCAACTTTGTGGTGCATATTATAATCTATTTATTGGTGTTACTAGCTTTTGAATCAATCATCGAATACAAACTCTAGCAACATGTGCATTTTAATTGCAGTTTGAGCATTTCAATTTTTCTATCTTGGATCTGTTCTCTTTTACCAATTGATTGTTGTTCCCACATCTAATACCAGATATAGCCATCGTTGATATATCTATCTCTTGTTCGAATTTCTTTGACGTCGATTCTGACTTCTATTTCTTAGCTGTAAATTGTTCCTGCGTACTTTATTTATATCTGGAACGGGATATTCAAATACTTAACTTGTTGGTCTATCCCTCTCGAATCGATTGCTGGTGTTTCTGTAAATTATGGTAACTTTTCTCGTATAGTGTTGTTATAAATTGTGCTCCGCGGCCCAATTTTTGTAAATGCAATTTGAGTTGAAATCACAATCAAACAGACCACTTCGCAATTTGTTCTTTTTAATTAATTCCTCATACTCCAATTTACCAGGATAGAGAGTGGTCGTGAACATTGGTGTAGGGCAGGTTTGCTGTGGTTTCTTTCAGGTATCCCTTTGGATTACCACTTGGATTACCCATCACCGTTGGATTGCTTCTTCCGGGCGCGATTCGTTCGGTAGTAATGTGTCGCTCGAATGGGAACCTGAAGAGGTGTAACGCAATACTTATCGAGTGCGGTTCGCGAATTTGTAATTTAGAGTCCTCTCCCCCGCTTTTTGTTCCATCGTGGGTCTATAAGACAAAAACGGAGAGTTCTGGTTCGGGAATAGCAAATCGGGTTGCTATCGAAAGTGGTCGTCATCATTGGTGAAGTGCAACGTGTTGTGGTTTCTTTCTTTCAGGTATTCCTTTGGATTACCATTTGGATTACCCATCACCGTTGGATTACTTCTTCCAGGCGCGGATCCCATTGGATTACCATTGGATTACCCGTGGATTACCTATCACCGTTGGATTCCTTCCGGACGCGATTCGTTCGGTAGTAATGTGTCGTTAGAATTGGAACCTGAAGAGGTTTAACGCAATACTTACGGTGTGCGGTTCGCGAATTTGCTAATTAGAGTCCTCTCCGCCGCTTTTTGTTCCATCGTGGGTATAAGACAAAAACGGAGAGTTCGGGTTCGCGAATAGCAATTCGGGTTGCTATCGAAAATGGTCATCATCATTGGTGCAGTGCAAAGTGTTGTGGTTTCTTACTTTCAGGTATCCCATTGGATTACCTATCACCGTTGGATCACTTCCTCCAGAGNATTGGATTACCCATCATCGTGGGATTACTTCTTCCAGACGCGGATCCCATTGGATTACCCTTGGATTACCTATCACCGTTGGATTACTTCTTCCGGACGCGGATCCCATTGGATTACCCTTGGATTACCATTGGATTACCCATCATCGTGGGATTCCTTCCGGGCGCGAGTCGTTCGGTAGTAGTGTCTCGTTCGAATTGGAACCTGAAGAGGTTTAACGCAATACTTATTGTGTGTGGTTCGCGAATTTGCTATTTAGAATCTTCTCCGCCGCTTTTTGTTCCATCGTGGATATATAAGACAAAAATGGAGAGCATCAGGTTCGGGTTCAGTGGTGACTAATCAAAGTGTGGGCTCCAGTACCTTTTGTGTGTATGTCCACAAATGCGAAGAACTTCAAAAATCCAGGGATATTTGCAAAGTAATGTGGTTTCCTGTAGCAGTCTCTTCAGGTATTGTACAACTTACAATAACAAGATAATTTTTATAATCTAAGTCATAATTTTTCTTGTTTTAGAATCTTCCATGATTTGTTAGAGGTTGTTCTACAAATATGAAGAACATCAAGGAGCCAGGGTCATTTAGAAATCATCTCCAAGCGGTGTGTGCTCCTGCAGCAGTCTCCTAAGGTATTGTGTTAATAAATGTATATATAATTTGTTATAATGTTTGTCATAATTTTCCTTGTTTTAGAATTGTCCATTGTTAGAGATTACACTACAAATATGGGAAATTCCAATAAGTTAAGGCCTTTTGGATAGCATCTCCAAGCAGTGTGAGCTCCTGTACCTTATGCTAGTATCTACAAATATGAAGAACAACAAGGAATAAGGACATTTAGAAAGCATCTCCAAGCAGTGTGGTCTCCTGCAGCTGTCTCTTATGGTATTATATTAATATTTCATTTCCATACATACAAAATGTTATAATGTATTTTTTCTTTGCTTTAGAATCTTCCGTGTTTTATTCCAGGCTGCTCCAAATGTATGGAGAACTTCATGGAGCCAGAGTTTTCCAGCAATCTCTTCAGGTATGGTAGCATATATACAATATGTTATAATGTTTATAATAATTTTTCTTGTTTTAGAATCTACCATGTTTTGTTTGAGTTGGCTCTACCAATTTGGAGAACTTGGTGGGCTCTCTTAAGGTATTGTTTAACAATTTATTTCTATAAACACACTATGTTATAATGTATCTCATAATTTTTCTTGTTTTAGAATGATCCATGGATTTTTTGAGTCTAATCTACAAATATGGAGAACTTCAAAGTGCAACCGATATTTGGGAAGCATCTCCAAACAGTGTGGGCTCCTGTTGCAATCCCTTAATGTATTGTAATATTAATTTATTTTCATGTGATGTGCATAACAAAAACATGTGCTTAAGGTAATTTATGAATAATTATTTTCTGTATATTCTTGTGAACACTTAAATCATTGTTTTTATTTAACAAATATTTCATTATTAATATGGGACTACTGTTTGAACATTCAAATTGATGGTATATGTTTCTGAAGGTGCTTAATATGGTATCATATAAACAATTACTGTAGTATAATATTTATATAGATGTGATGGAGTCTTTGACAATTTGTAGTTGTGGTGTCTTCAGTTATACCTCTCCTTTCCCTTTAACTTTCTTTGACATTTAATTATTTTTTCAATTCTTCAGATTCTTTACTTTGGTCCCTTGATTATTTAGCATAGTCGGTCTGCTGAACATTGGTTTTATGATCACTTTGCCAAGTTTCAAAACGGGAATAATGTACGGCCTTACTCCCTCACCGATTGGAATTGTCACTGCTCTGGTAGAGATCGTGAGATTCTGAAAGGCACAAAGAGTGGGGATAAAGATGCGCAAACATTGCTCGTTGACAGTAGCGAATGAAATTAAAGGGCGTAGCAAAAAAGCCAGCTGCGTCGAAGTTACCCGAATCGTATTTTGGTTTCTGCGCAGCATGGTCCACCCCCACTCGTTGTGCCTTTCTGAACCTCACGATCTCTACATTGTTAATTTAGATTTTTTTTCCTTCATGTCACCTCAAGTAGTTGGTCGAGTTAACAGTTCCAATAACAGTATTTCTTGATAAACCTTATTATTGAATTATATATTGTAGTGGTTTTCACTACGTTTTAGGAATTCAAAATAGTGATGCTTATTTTGGAGTTCTCACGTAAAGGTTTTCATTAATGGTGCATGTTTTCTTGGTAGTAAACAAACAATAAAGCATTCTAAGATGACACACAGAAAATGTTTAGATGAAAGCAATAGGTGAATATATATTTCATTATATTTTCTAGTATCATAACTTTCAAAACAATGTTATCATAATTTTTCTGCTTTTAGACTCATCCATATTTTGATGCAGTCACCTCTGAACAAGGGCACAAGTTTAAAGGGCAGGGGACATTAAGGATAGCATCATCCACTGATGTAGACAGCTACAACAGTTTCATATGGTATTGTATAAACAGTTAATTTCAATAATTTTAAGATGTAAATAATATCAAATATCTTTTTTGTTCTTAGACTTTTCCACATTTTCATGGAGTCAGTTGTGAAAATTGGCACTAGTTTAAGGGGCAGGGAAGTTATGATATCATCATCCACTGATGTGGGCACCTGCAGCAATCTTATATGGGATTGTTTGGAAAGCATCTCCAACAAGTGTTCGCTCCTGCAGCAGTCTCTTCAGGTATTTCTACAAAGACATGATATTATACAGTATGTCATAATTTTCCTTGTTTTAGAATCTTCCATGGTTTTTCAAGTCTGTGCTACAATTATGGAGCACTTCAATAAGCTAGACACTCAAAACCATCTCCAAACAGTATGGGCTCCTACAGCAGCTTTATAAGGTATCGTGTGAATCATTAGTCTAGTGCATCATTTATTTGTAGCTGTGCTGTCTTGATGTCTTCTACTGTCGCTCATTTTTCTCGTTTGGCTTTATTTAAAATTAAATTAAAGTTATTCTTCAGTTTCTTTCTTATTTAATTTAGACTTTGTGGTTTAGTTATGGTAGTGGCTGGAGCTACGAACGAAGTTTTAAGTCGCGGGAGTAAAGTGGGCACTTTATTCCCTCGTTGTAGTTAGTCCGTTGAGGTTTGGTTTTTATGACTAACTTAGCAAAGTTTCAAACCGGGTGTAAAGTACCGCTTTACTCCCTCACCGATTAGCATTTGTTACTGGTGGGGTAAAACGTCAATCTTCCTCCACGTCACTTCAAGCAGTTGTCCGAGTTGCAAGAACGCAATTTTTCTGTAGGTTTCAATATTTTATTAACAGTGAACAAGTATTTCATAATAAATATTATTATTTTGTATGGTGTTGTGGTTTTCACTACATATTGAGGAATTTGAGATAGTGGTGCATATTTTGAAGCATCACATGATGGTCTTCATTTGTGCTGCATCTTCTCATGGTAGTAAATGAACAATTCATTGCTTTGAAGTCAATAGATAAATAAACATTTCATTATATCTCATCATAATTTTCTGAAGATTGGGGCAGTGGATAACGTCATATAACTAACTTTGGCACTTTGAAGTACTTTGGAAGCACCTCAAAAACAGTTGTCAAATAAATACAAATATCTTTTGATACTTGAAAGCAATACACAAGAACAGCTTTGGAAACCTCCCTACTTGCCCTTAACTGCTCTTCAGTTAGAAGTAGTTATTGTCAAATTGAAAGTGGCTATTGTATTGCATAAATATTCAATTTCAAGATGTGAATAACCTCATCATATTTTTCTTGTTTCAGACCCTTCTACATTTTGATGGAGTTAATTCTGAACATGGGCACAAGTTTATGGGGCAGTAGACATTTGGATAGCATCATTCATTGGTGTGCAGACCCATATGGTATTGTAAATAATTGTAAATAATTTCAAGATGTAAAAAATCTGATTATATTTTTTCCGTTTTTAGACTCTTCAACATATTGATGCAGTCAGCTCTGATATTGGGCACAAGTATAAAGGGCATATAAAGTCTCATTGTATTTTTTTCGGCTTTTAGAGTCTTCCATATTTTGATTCAGTCAGTTCTGAATATAGGCACAGGTTTATGGGCCATGAGACATTCAGTTAACATCATTCACCTGTGAGGGCACCTACAGCAGTATTATATGGTATGGTATAAACATTTAATTTCAATCATTTCAGGATGTAAATAATCTTATCATATTATTTCTATTTTTAGACTTCCACATTTTGATAGACTCACCTCTGAACATGAGAACAAGTTTAAGGAGCATTTGGCATTTGTAAAGCATCATTTGCAAGCAACTACTACAGCAGTCCCATATGGTATTGTATAAACACTTTATTTCTTTTCTGCTATTCTTGCACATTTTAATGGAGTCAGGTCTGAACATGGGCACAAGATTAAGGGGCAGAGGATTTTAGATAGCATCATACACCTGTGTGGGCATCTATAGCAGTCACATATGGTATTGTATTGCAATGTTTATGTTCAGTGTATTGTCGGCAACCTTCCTTTATTCTCCTTATCACCCACCTTCCAACACCTTCATGATTCTCTGCTCTTGTTTGTCCCTACGCTGTGTGGTTGCGTCTTTCGTGCGGTGAAGTTGTCTGTCACAGCGGCTTGTGCCCATGGTAGAAGTAACTTCTACCATGGCTTGTGCCTACTTTAGAAACTTCTTGTTGAGATGATGGAATCGTTCAGCGGTGTGATGTGTGGTGTCCACGTGTGTGTAGTCCCAAGTGACTAGCTTGAACCCGAGCACAGAGCCCCACACAATAAGGAGCAGATCGCCAAAAATCTACTCCGTTACAGTATAAATATTTAATTTCAAGATGTAAATAATCTCATCATATTTTTTCTGTTTTCAGACTTCGACATTTTGACAAAGTCAACTCTGAAAATGGAAACAATTTCAAGGGACATGAGACATTTGGATAGGGTCATCCACTGGTGAAGGCACATGCAGTAGTCTCATATGGTATGGTATCGACATTTAATTTCAATAATTTCAAGATCTAAAAAATCTCATACTTTATCTGGTTTAGACTCTTTACATTTTGATGGAGCCAGCTCTGAACATGGGCCCAAGTTAAATAGGCAGGGGACATTTCTATAGCATCATCCACTGGTGTGGGAGACTCATATGGTATTGTATAAATATTTAATTTCAAGATGCAAATAATCTCATCATATTTTTTTTTCTGTTTTTAGACTCTTCCACATTTTGATGGAGTCAGTTCAAGACATAGGCATAGTTTAAGAGGCAGGGGACATTTGGTTAACATCATCCACTTGTGGAAGAACTGTGGGCTCCTGCAGTACTCTCTTCAGGTATTACATTAACACTTCATTTGTGTAAGTACAATATGTTATAATAGCCGCTTTCGATTTGACAATAACTGCTTTTCAACTGCTTCTGTCTGAAACACTTTGTAATTACTTTCGCTGTTAGGGGAAATGGGGGCGGGTCCGAAAGCAGTTCTAGAGCACAACTCAAACTGCTTCAGGCAAATTGAAAGGTGCAAATGCCAATTCAAAAGCAGCTAATGTATGTCATAAGGTTTGTTGAAGTTGACCCCACAAATATTGAAAACTTCAAGGAGCCAGGGACATAAAGGATTACATGTACAAGCAGTGTGATTTATTTATATAAATATGTTATGTTATAATATATGTCATAACTTTTCTTGTTTAAGAAATGTTCTTGTTTTGTTAGGGTCTACTCTACAAATACGAAGAACTTCAATGAGCCAAGGAAACCTTCTCCAAGTAGTATCCACTCCTGGAGCACCTTAAAAGGGTATTGTTTAACAATTTATTTCAATAAATACATGTCATTTAGTATGTCATAATTTTTCTTCTTTTAGAATCTTACATGTGTTTTCAAGTCTATGCTACAATTATGGAGCACTTCAATAAGCCAGGGCCATTCGAAAATTATCTCCAAGCAGTATGAGGTCCTACAGCAGCTTTATTAGGTTTGTGTGCCCCATTAATGTAGTGCATTGTTTACATATATGTGATGTGGCCTTTGATAATTTGTGGCTGTTTTGTTCTGTTTTACCTCTTTTTTTCCTTTTTTTTTTCTAAATATTAAATTAAAAATCTAATTCTTCAGTTTTCTTGTTTAATTTATCCTTTGTGGCTTGATTTTTCTTGGTTATGCTCGAGAGCAGAATTAAACCGTGGGGGGAGTAAAGTCACACTTTACTCACTCCGTTTATGACAACTTAGCCAAGTTTCAAACCGCATGTATAGTAGGTCTTGTGAAAATTGGGTTTTATTACCATATTGGGCATGTTTCACACGGCGGAAGTATAGTGGTACTTTATTCCCTCCACATTTTACTCCCTCATTGTATAGTCGGTCCAATGCGGTATGGTTTTTATGTCCACGTCCAATTGCGGGGGTAAAGTGGCACTTTAATACCTCGTTAATTGAAACATTTCTATCACGCACGACGTCATTTTCTCTGGAGGTTCCAATATTCATTTATTTATTTACATTTACTTATTTACAATAAGTGAACATTTCATTGAATGAATCACAGAGGCTTGCATAAATATTCCTGTGACTGTGATAGGTAAATAAGTATCTAATTGTATTTCTTATTTTAGTCTTTATTTATTGTTGGAGTTTTCA
>JARJDZ010007904.1:0-12756 GCA_030264555.1 Aleochara sp. GC000083
GCATTTACCAACGAGAAACGAACGAACGAACGAACGAACGCGCTAATCTGTTTCGTTCCTTCAATATTCAATTACACTGAAATGTCAAAAATAATTAATCATTCGCTATTACAACTACGACTCGTTGGCTGGCGACTGAATGTCCATCGCTGCTGGTGGTGATGATGGTGGTGTTGGAGGCGGCGAATGCGATCGAAGAGACCCGTTGGCGAAGAGTTAAATCCCATTGCACACACTCTGAAGCGGGGGAGGAGGAGGAGGTGGAGAAAAACGTGAAACGAAATGCGCGAATAATCAATAACTCAATTTTTAATACTCGCTGCTTCCATTTCTCTGCCGCCATCGACCAATTCTATTGCTGTATTCTTATTCGATTTGACTGTTTCCCCGGTCGGCGGTTCTGATGGTGATGGTGGTGGTGGCCGCCCCCCGAGTCGAAAATGTATTCATTTTTATGCGTCCCCAACGCTGGTATAATTAATGCAAGTGGTTATTGCTTTATTGTTCGACGGATGAATAAAGGGAAATAATAGAAAAAGGAGCGCGATTTGTGATATCTACGCTTCACGCTTGACTGACCGGACAAAATTTCAAATAATTACCGAGGTGCACGCAATTTTATAAATAATTACTTTTTGTGCCATAGGTGCCATCATCAATTGTCATCGATTATTTCAGGGAGGTGAAACTACCCTTATAATTCTTTGAATTCAAATCCAATCAATATTTAATTACTTTTTTTCGATAGGAATTGGTTTTCCTATAAGAAATTTCTAAATAGTCCAAAATTCATAAAAGTTCTAAATTTGTACGTTGTTATAAAGTTGAAAACTAAATTTCAACAAATTTTTTTCTTGAATTATTTTTCATGACTTCAAAATTATCATCTTGATTCTTGATTCTGAATTTCTCATTAATTTTCTTATCACAAATCATCAAATTGAACAATTTCATGTATTCATTATCCTTCCTTAACCTATGAGAAATATACCCCTCTTATCTTTCAACGAATCATTAATACATTAAAATTATTAATAACTCTGAGTATTCGATAATTTAATTTGCATAAATGACATAAAAGCACGCACTTCTTCACTCTTCCTCCGCCTCTGCGCTCTCCGCGAATCGAATGCGCTCGTTGGTCTTGGTCAGTCAATCGAATTGAATAAATTTCGAGGATTTCGTGTTAACCGATCGTTACTTCGCATCGATGTGTATATTTTTCCCATTCGCGTCGACAACGGGCCGCATCGACATGGGCATTATTTCGCATTTCATTTCGTACTTCTTCTCTCTTCGCGCCCCGCACTTACGGCCATTGCGATTACCACCATCATCGACCATGGGGGGTTTGTGCAGAAGTCGCTTTAGCAGCTCATCGAGCATCGCAGCCGAAGAGGCGAGAGGCGAGGCCGGCATGCACTCGCTGGAAATAATCAAGTAAAGTAAATATTGCTTTCATAAATTAAACATGAATTTATCCAAGATCTATTATTTGCATATTTGATTCATTTCGAAATTATTGTGGAAACGCGTGATGTTCATTCGTTCCAAACGAAACGAATGAAGGAAGGTTTCGTTTGTGTGAGTGCAAAGGCGGTGGTGGCAATGGCGAATCATTCGAATGCGCATAAAATTATAGAAATGGGTAAAACCCGAAGCTATTTTGATAATGGTATAGTTATTACCATCGTCCCCTCAAGAGTGTATGTGTTTATTATGGATTGCGATTTTCCAACGATCAGTGTTTTCTTGAGTTCCTGTTTTCTTCGTTGTTTGCTATTGCTTGGGTCTCTTCGTGTTTCAACTTGAATCAAACCTTGCGAATTTGTGCGTTGACCACAGTACAATTAGTGTGGTCTCTGAGGAATTGCAAAAATTCTGCATCCTTTATGTTTACATAGCAAAGTTTCTTGTTGGGTGCATTCAAAACTGCTATTATTTTGATTGTAAGGATTTCATTCACTTATACATTCATTCAAAACTTCTTTGGAAAATTTTTAAGTTTCAATTTTTCTTTTAAAGAACAATTGAAGTAGGTAGTATTTAAAAACCTGAAAGTCACAAAAAGTCTCCTACAAACAAATCAGAAACTCATTTGATATTAAACTTGGTATTTTTAAATTCTAAGATCATAAAATCATGATCTCAAAATCTCAAAATTATTTTTAGAATCCTACAGATAGATCCAATTTTACTACAATAATAAGACATTAAAATTAAATAATTATCAGAAAATTTGAAGTTTTTCGTAGACCCATCTTAGTATCTCAAAACTTTTTGGTCTGGTACCATTTCCACTAGTGACTATGATATATCCTCATAATGGATGATATCTCTAATTGAAGACTTCTCTTCACTGACTGCCCGCCCCCTGAAGATCACAGAAGTATGGGACCAACTAAGACGCATTGCAACTTATACAAATTTGATTCCGAATATTAAACAAGACTTCTGGTGTGTGGCAGCATATTATTAAATTAGCAATCAGGGTTCAGACGCACCGATGTGTATGCTATACACTCCTAGACAAAAAGGCCCCAGAGAGAGAGACAGAGACGACTGGCCTCTTGTATTGATTAAGCACACTGCTGCTGGTGGTACAGCTCTTGTTGGTGATGATGATGACGACGGGGGCGGCTGTGGGGTCGTTCAAGGGACGCACTCCTTCAATCCCTCAGTGAACCGTATGGTGTCGCACTGGTACAAAGCGTGTGTACTCACACATGCCACCCACATCACCAACCGCCACCACCATCACCACCACCATCACCGCCGCCACCGACCAACACACACCAGCCAATTATATTTCGCTCACTTCGTCCATGTCTGCGTCCCTCATTGACTTCACTCTTCGACAACGCATAGGTCACATTTATTGAAAAGAAGGTCTTGATGCGTTTTGTAATTTATGAATTGAATGAGCGCTAATTTGCAAAAATCGCTATCAAAATCAAAGTGGAAAACTATCCACATTCGTCACTCTTCAAAACAACGAGTCTAATCATTAGGGTTGTTGGATGCGTGCTCTTCATGGTGTCTGCACTCGCAAGTGCAAGGTTGAACGCATTTTTAAGTGCGATCTCTTCTTCGGGGGTGGATGCGAGGACAAGTGCGAAAACTGGCTCACTCTTTCAACCGCCCCCACACATGGTACAACTCGGGTGCGTCGGGAGGGCAAACATCATGGGGGCTAATGTATCGTGCAACCCTTTCCGACACCGCCATCTCCTCGTCGGTGTTGCCGCCGTTGCCGCCACCATCACCGATTGACGCATTCCCGTGTCACACTTCAAACCACCCCCCGAGGCTTTTCCGGACGGCATGCATCGACCCTGCGTATAAAAATTTCACAATGCGTATGCAACGCACACTCGAAACCAACAAAAAAAAAATATGAAACAACAAAAAAGAAGAAATGCCAATGCATGCAGAAAGGGGTGGCATCGTCGACGTATTGCATGGGTGCAAAACGTGCGTTTTTACGAAATCAACATAACATCGATATTGAAACCTGCGGCGTAGTGGGTGGTGAGGGGCGGCATGTATTTTTTCCACCCGGAGATTTATTTTCCAATTGTACCAACTTTGTCTCAGTACTCGAACGATGGCGTTCAATATTTTACATATCCATCTCAAAAATTAATTACACTTTTTCACCCCGCTACCATCACCGCCCCCGCCACTCACATCGCCGTATTATTCCGTGCGCGTATGATACATGTGGTGATCCGATATTGATAGCTCTGCCGCCTCCTCGATGCTTTTTCGTTTCGCGCGTTGCTGCCCCCTTCGGGGGTGGTTCCAACCGCCTCCACCCCTCTCTGGTGTGCATGGTATGCAGTGAAGCCATTCTCCACCAGCCAAATGGAATGAATGGTGGTGGCGACGGCGGCGGTGGCGTTGGCGGCGAGCGAACGGAACGAATCGGAAGGCAAAAAGTTCAATTTTTATAATTAACGGCGTAATCCAATTTAAATGATGAACAGCCACTGTACACGGTATACGGCGCGAACATCGAACAACGAACGAATGGAAAAATCCCACCGCCGCCGCCCTCCCCCCTGGCAAGTTTTCCTCGAAGGCGGCAAATTGCAGCCGCCCGACGCGAAATTTTATCGCTGTCTTTAATTTAATTTAATATTTTTATCACGAACTATAAATCAACTCTAATTAAGTTAATTAAAAATAATTTCGCGCCGAGTTCTATTGTAAAAATGCGCGCGGATGCTCGAAGCCGCCCCCAGCCGCCTCCTCCAGCGTCTTCTTCGTCTTCGTTTGGGACGAAGTCTGTGCGCGAAATCCTCCGAAAACAAGCGCGGAAAAAGCGTAATCAATTTAATTTATTAAGAAGTGCACTTGCTTCCGGGTGCTGCTGCCTCTTTATTTCTTGCTTTGCCGCCCCCCAGCCGGCGCAAATCTAATAAAAATGGGTCGAAATATAAAATTATTTGAATTAATTGGAATTAAGCATTGCGGCAGCAGATGAATTGTAGCGCGTTTTATCGACCGTTCAAATCGAAGTGTTTCATTATTCTGGGCACTCATTAATCAAAAGTGCGCCCCTTTACGTTTTCCGCCGCCTCCAACCATGGGGTTGGATCGATGGGTGTATGCAAAAATCTCGTTAAAATAAGTCTGCAGACATTTCGAATGAGTCAGAGATGTCCAGCTTTCAACAGTCTGTGAAGGGTTCCAAATTGGTTTATTATTATGATAAAAGGGGAAGTTAATTTGCATTTTTTTTTGCAAATTTTACGCCAAAAAATTTTCCATTTTCTTCTATTATTTCCATGTCATAATTGCCTACCTACTTTCAAAAATATATGGATTGATAAAAAGAATCAAACAACAATTTATTTTTAAAAATTTATTTTTTAATTACCTAGAATTGGAATGCAAAACTTTGTGATTGATATACATTCTCGAAGATTTAAAAAAATCAAATTTTATTATACTTCCCCTTTTTTTATGATTTGCATCCCTCGAACAACATCTGAATCACAAGCAGCATTAAAAAACATTAAAAATCCCAAGAATAATATTTAAGAGCTCTTCGGGCAGCGAGAGCAATTGCTATCGGTTGTGGGGGCGGCTGTTTTGGGGGGTGGTGGATGCGGGCAGTGGCGGCAAGCACATTAAAATTTAAATTCCGTCCGCTGACGTCACAATTTGCATCTGATTATGCTGGCGGCTCCCGGCGTATAATGTGCATTATGAATGTTTATTTATAAATTATGTAAAAGAAGTCTTTACAGCTTAAGTTCGCTGTAATATATTTGATAAAAGTATATAACGATCTCGTCACGTCCGGCGTCCGTCGGCGGCGGCGGCAGCGGGGGTGGCAGTAAGGGATGAAAAGATAAACGCTTTGCTTTGCTTTTGGCCGAGTGCTTAAGAGAGTGTGCGGCGGGCGTCGCGACGTCGCCACCGCCTCCACCACCTCGAACCACTGCCACCATTGCCGCCGCCACGATGGCAGCTGCAACAATTTCTCTGGCCACTTCGTCTTCGCGCCCAGTTCCTAATTCAGCGCCCATATAAATTTCATTTATGATTTATTCATTACTTCTTGCATTCCACCCCTCATCTTCGGATTTTATGCCATCGCCATCCGCCCCTTTTCTTTTCTGCATTTCTTGGAGTTATTTTAATTTCTTGAATCCTCTTTTTTCTGTTCCAGGTGAGTCGGAATTTCAATCTATGCATGAGCGACGTCCCCAGCCATTCGTAATTAAAGTAAGTAAAAATGTGCGAATTGAAGATTCCGCCCCTTGCTCATCAGAGGGAGGCGGCAGAGGATAAATTTAAAACTTCTTGGTGCGACGTCGACGCCGCGCTGAAAAAATTAACATATTTTAAGGGAAAATGAAAAATCGATGGTGCACAACCACAGATTTTTCGCAAGGCGACAACTTTCACATCTAAAAAACTTCCGAGTTCATTTCAAATCCGAAATCTTGAATTCTTCGATTTTGTTTTCTCCTGCCGCCTTCGATTTCTTCTTGTAGATTTTCTTTCACATTAAGCATCCCCACTATAAATTACAATATAAATATATTAAGTTCGATGGCGATGCCGGTTTCTTTCGGCCATAAATATGAGCATTTATCTTCAAGACTCTGAGAGCCTGCAAAGTTGAAAGTCTCGGTCGAACTTTCCTACGTGATCTACGAGTATTTATTTGTTTCTTTGCAGTCTTAAGCTCGTTTCGGTGCGCTGCGGGAAAATCTCTCGGTTCGTTTTCCCTCCCGAGAGGGACGTAATATTTTTCTCATGATTAAATAAAATCAAATTGCCTCAGCCGTAGATGCAGGCAGCAATCGGAATTTTCCTGCTGGAAAAATTTATTGTACTTCAATTATTGATTAATAGTTCGTTATGAGGATAACATCCTGAGGGGTAAACAGGATATAAGATTTTCTAATAAGATCATCATACAATAATTTTTAGGTTGTCTTGAAACATGAAAAAAATTTTCATAATATCAAACTTCATATGAGAAAAATAATTTTCAAATGATATCAACTTAAATTTTTATACTTTTCTTCATTAGGATTCAATTTTTATTAAAATTTAATGTCATTAAGACTATCTCAGAAATTTCAATGTATAGAAAACATTGTGTTAGGATTTTTATATCTTCAAATTTTAGGGATTAATTTTAAATGATTTTCTTGATGAATTGATAATTTCATCGACATCATTGTTTCCGAAAATGTCACTGTTTAAAAGGCAATCACAGTTCACTCGAAGTCTTCAACTCGCATTGAAAAGACAAACCGCCTGGAATAAATTAATTAAACTAATCCAATTAATAAAGCGGCGCGTTATCACAGACGCGAAAGGGCACAACGTTGACAGAATATACGTACATAAATTTGATTGTGGTGTGCATTTTCGCGGCGATGGCGTCGAAGAAGAGGCGCTATTAAAGTTTCATTTTGTTTCCCATTCGGCATTGATAAGCCAGAAATCTCCGGGAACATCGCATCTCGCGTGGTGTCAAACCCTCGCGCATATTGCTCATTAAACGGAAGGTAAAGTAGGTCGTATTTCATATTTCCAACACATTATCACGTCGACTCGGAAAATCTGGGAGGCGGCGGTGAAAGAAAAGAGGGCCGCAGAGTGTCTTAATCCCGAGCAATCAGCCACCAAAAGACGAACGAGGAGCTTTCAACAGGAATATTTCCTCTCAGAAAGAGAGCTTCGTTCAATGATTTTCCCGGGTGATTTTTCCCGTCCAACCCTCACACGAAATTTCGACTCTGGGGAACTCCTCGTTCAAGTTTATCGGATATGTTCATCTAGGAAACAATTTGTTTCGCATTTTTCGAGCGAATTGGCGGAACCAAAGGAGTGAAGAGAAATTAATTTATTCGCTGGATTTGCGTGCGCGTTTTTTAATGAAGAAAAAAGGGGCGAAATCACCGCACCCAAAATTCATTATTTTCCCAACCAACGAACGTGTTTCGCTATGACTAGGGGATAGATTTATGCCGCCTCCGCCTCTTTGTTAAATTAAATTTCATTCGGTTCGATTTTATAATAGACGCCTTGACTGAAACTACCAAAGAGGCTTGGTATTTTCATGTTTGTGTATATGTGTAGATACACATTGTAATTTTCTTTTTAGCTAATTACATCGAAATTAAAATATATTACACGTTACATCCAACATTCTATGTCAGTCATGTCGAATGGCGCGGACTTCGAATACATCATAATTTTTATTAAAGATCGGTATCGCATTAATAATAAAACTAACGCAGTATGCGATGCCACCAACAGCGGGGGCGGCGGCTGTTGGTTTCAGCCGGGGTGTGGTTCGACCCTGTTCTTCATTCGTTAGCTATTTTCTTGTTTCATTCCATCCGCTATCAATGGGGGGTTATTCAAATATAATAAATAGAATCGTAACGACTTGATAAATGATGCGATAACATCCTTTCGAGTCCGTTTGTGAAATTTGTGTTTTTGTATACTACCTACAATTATTTTTCTCGTTTTCTTTTCCGTTCGGCGCGCATAAATTACGCGCTAATACGAATTTGGTGGAATTACAATTACATTTTATTGTTTGGATTGTAAAACGGCTGAAAAATATGATTGCTGGTAAAAGACGAAATGCGTTATTAAGTGAGAGAGAAGTGAGCGCGCATCGAGGAATGAATTTGGATATTTTGTTATAAATTATCGTTTTTATGCCGTCGTAAACCCTAATCCGAAATTTATTGCGAAGAATATTAAATTATTTTGTTGGAATGGCGGCGTAATAAATATAAGATATTAAAGTTAAAGACGCAGTGGGAACATGGAACGGGCTGCATAAAAATAGAAGAAGAACAAAACGGTTTTATCTTTGTATATTTTTATTTAGCGCTTTTCCCCGTCTTCAGAAGATGTTTATAGGAGAATTTTAACTCAGATGAGGAATAAAATCAGGGAAGTACTTCTCAGCTTTTATCAACTTTGTATCTTCATAATTTTGGATTTAATTTTTACTCAATTCAAATTATATAATTTTTTGACTTTCTGTGCATAATTTTCTGAAAATTTCTGAGTCTACTACTACTAGCTCAAAGAAAATTTCATATTGCGCCAATTAAAAATTTGGTTGACTTCTTGCAATCTGAAATTTCTCCAGCTTTAATTAAGATTTTTGCATATTTGTTTGAAAACTGGAAATTTTTCATAGTCACATCTTTACAGTTCAATGCTACCACAAATTTTTTTGCATTCATACTCAAACCAACATCGATCTATCCATGTATCTATCAGCCCGGTAATTTCTATGGATGGCATCGACAGTCGCAAAGTTTCGTGAGTAAATTTGATATTTTTCCAGTCGGCCGAAAAAGGTATATATGAATGCATTTTGCATCAAAATCTACACAACATTCAGCGAGTGTCTACTGCATTTTTTTGCACTCGTCTATTTCCCGCTCTCAGTTACGTCCGTACATTTCCCATGTTCAATATATTTGCAGATATAAACATGCACATACGGCCCCAAAATTCGTATTATTCGTGCGGGGGGGCTGGGTTGGTTCTCTCATCGCCCGATCGAGCATATTTTCGGTAGCTTCTGCCGAAAAATCCACCGTTTCCAGGTTCGATGTGTGTGCTCGCAGCGCCAGTCGAGGGAAACACATTTCCAAACGAACCAATTTCAATCAAATATCTCCAAATGTTGCATTCACTCATCCAAAACGTTGCAGAAAAAACAATGTCAGTTTATTTGTCTGTAAGCGAATGCCGGAANCCGGAAAAAATTATAAAAACAGAAAAAAACCATGCACGGCACACAACACATCCGGTCCGACCCCCCATTTTCCAGCGCCTTCATACATATGTGCACGTTAATGTAGCAAAGAGGAATGAGGGAAAAATCGGGAAAAAATCGAACACAAAATACATATTTATAATTCGGCTTTTGATATACATACAAAAAAATTTCGCGTTTTGCGCGCCCCTGTGCTTTTTATGACTTTTTGTATTTTTTCTGGCCTCCGTTATAATGCCCGACTGTTTCGTATTCGCATTGGCATTTCCATTCGGTCATTTCAATTTCGACAGCGGCCGAAATTTTATTAGGAACAATGAAAAGCCATAATTATTGAAATCGTGTGCATGCAGAGACCTTTAAATTTTGTCTAAATTAATTGGGTTCCATGCTTTTAGCACCAATAAGTTTCCCTTTTTGCTAAGAACGAAAAAAAATGTTAACACGAAGAAATTCAATTTTTAACATCACATGCATCGCTTAATAAATGTACAAAGAGGTCTTCGTTTCCGAGGGCAAAATATGAAAGACTTTCGATTCAAAATGTGTAAATTAGATTATTGTTCATGCCTTGCAAATCTTCAGTTCTTCACGAACCAGAAAGATATCGACGATTGCAATGTAAAATTCAGAGATATTTCTTGAAGAAATTGACGGCTCGATGAAATCACTAGGAAGATATCAATAAAATTACAGTCCCATTTCCCATGCGGTTTTTCCTTTTTTTTTTGTTTCGTAACGCTAAAGTCTTTTTATATCTCAAGACAAGGAAGAGAGTCTTTAAAAGGTTGAAATTAGAAATCCGCCATTGTGGGTAACAGCCTTTTATAAAAATATTTTATTGCGGGCGCGTCTTGCGCCAATAAAAGTTGGCGTACCTCGCGAATACGTGAACGATTGTTGGCGAAATTGTGGAAAGGGCTCCGGCTGGACTTGCGCCATTGCAAAAAATATACAATGTTGGTAGTTTTTACATTTTATAATGTGCTCCGGTGCAATATACAGCCCGAACGGGGCCCATAAACCTTCGGGATACGGGGTCGACGCGCAATTCTGATCACCCGGCCAGGAAAAGTAATGGAAAAACACATCCAATAGGCAGCGCATAAAAACTTTTCATATAACATAATAAAAGTCTACATTACGTTTGTTTATAAATGTGCTCATATTGTATATACGCAGCCATCGGCTTCTATTGCTGCTGGTATTGGAAAAACCTAGGAGGAATTCGTTATCCTTTCCACGAGACAGGAACATTGGCCATCACCAATGGGAACTGCAGTCGATGTGTTTTCCATGTGCGTTGTAACGTGAACACGAATTCGAATGCGAATGCGACGTTCTCTTTAATTTCATGCCATCCAACAGATAGCCCCCCAAACCCCCAACGAAACCCCCCACGAACAGATATCATATATTCGTTCGTTTCGTATATTATTGGCCAGAGTGCTCAATAAAAATGTAAACTACTTTATTTTAATAACGACGTTATACCTGTTTCTCGATGTGTGAGTATATAACCAGACGTTCCTCGACTCTCTTCCGATATGATGGTCCCCATATATTCGTACATCGCTCGGATCTCATCAATTTTTCCGCGAACGCATTGCACACGCAATTTCGAACGACGCATACAAACACATAAATTACATACGAATTGGCTTCTCTCGTCCGCCTCATGCTCTTCGGCAGAGACGACGTCCTCCATGGTCAATATTGCAAATATTCGCATATTTGCACAGGCCTACGAAATGAAAAATCAAAGGAGTATGATGAAATTCCAAAATTGAAACTCCAGCAAAAAATTTGTCGTCCGGTAGAATGAATGGTTCAAATGGTAGAAGTTAATTATCCTCTGACCTATGAAATGAATAGAATATTATCTCAAAGATATAGGAAGCACGTGTAAAATGTGCAGTTACTTTCAGAGTCGTAAGGATGCAAGCATGCAAAATACCAGTTCCGACGATTTAAGTCCCATAATCCTACTCCTCCGCTTCTTCCTTTTCTTTCCCTTGCGAATCTGTCTGCTTCGTTGGTAACAGCCATGGATGGCTTGTTTGCCCCGAGTGCGTTCTTCCTTCGCCTCCTTTTTTGCTATCGACAACCAACAACCGACACATCGACACGCCGAATAACATGATGTCGATGGGGCATGCTCCAGAGACGCCAGGATGGTTGGTAGTGGTAGAATACTCCGGGTATCAGATGTGTAAGGCCACTTGCGGCGGAAGCCAATGCTCTTCCTTGTCGTTCGTAAGCTTCCAGAGCTTCCTTCGCGTGGAAGAAGGGTGAAAGAGGGTTGGGGGGATGAAATCTCAACCACTGAGAACCACCAGGATCACATCCGCTTTAAAGCGACACCTTAACACTTTACGGACTTTGTAATATTTAGGGATTGCTCGGATTTTAGTAACCTGAAAGTTGTCCAAGGTGAATGAGAATACAATTTTTTTTAGAAGTAAATGAAGGTGTAAAAATGAAGGTCTGAGGTTGTTCAGAATCTTTCAAAATCACTGTGGTTAGTTGGTTATGGGCCAAGAAGGTCTTTGAGATGGTTCAAAAAAGTAGCCTCAAAAAGACTTATGAAGATGTCTTCTATAGTGATAGAAAATGTAGTAACAGCAAATGTCTTAAGTTCAATTGGAACACTTTTGGTCCCAGATAACATAACTTCTAGCTTCAAAAGGTTTGGGTTAGAACGTAGGAAGAACAAGAACCCCTTAGCTTTTTTGGGGACTTGTTGCAGGTTCTAAAAAATACTGTAACAATTCAGAAAAGGTTCATCATACTAGAGTGTTAGACCTCATAGCTTCATCAGTAACCCAAAAAAGTGTTAACACTTCTTGACCACTTCTGATCCCTTCCGGAATGTGACATAATCGTTTAACGCCTCAGCTCAACACTTCACCGAATCGTGTTACCAAACCGGCTACCAAATTAACCGCCATCTAGTTTAATCGCTGATATGCTAGGACCCAAATACCATACACCCACACATATCCAACGATCCATCCATCCTACAATTCCGACCCATCCACATATCACTTCTATGCATCTCTGAACAGACTGAACACCCACAACCTATACTTGTGTTGGTTCCACATTACCCATCTTCTTCAACCTTGTCGTGTCGTGGTGTTGGGTCGCCGCCAACACCATCAAACCACGTGAACGAATCGGGGCCGTTTAGCGTCCCATTGCGTGAAATCGCCCGCCAAAACCTTGCTTGCTTGCATTACCGAAGCCGGTTCACTTCAACTTCCCACTGGGTTCATTCATGCATTCCGTTCGTTCGTTCGTTGGTTCGTTCCGCGTGCGAGAGTGTCGGACCAAATAACCCACAAATGTGCCGCCGAGAGCGAACAAGTGCTGTAGAAGAGAGGAGAGACCCATACACACTCGCGGCATGGTTTGTGCTGGCATCCGAAGTGGTCCGCTCGTTGATTTTATCTCTGGGATGTTGT
>JARJDZ010007905.1:0-41297 GCA_030264555.1 Aleochara sp. GC000083
ATGAAATCAAATAGTTGTACACTTTTTCATTCGTCTATATTCTCAATTCATTGCTGGAGCTTTATAACTGCGTTCGAAATGAATATTCGCGAGGGACAATTCGTGCGAATAAATAATGCGAAAGTGATTAGCGGGTTTGCTATCGCGGATATGAGCTTTTGAAAGCGACTCGGTGCGCGAATTCAACCTTATGAAGGCTTCTGCCATTGTCCTCCATGAAGGATTAATGCTGCTCTCGAAACGGTCGTAAAGTTTTTAATTTTCGTGCTTTGATAAAATACGTTCGTTGGCTTGCTGCGGGTGCTTTTCATGTGCTTTCAAACATTTGATTTACTCTACAGGATGCTTTTTTAATCTTGGCTTACTAGTTTTCCTTTGATGTCAAAACTTAGATATAATATTCTTAACAACATCTTGTTTAAAGTAAAAAAAATGTAATTAATTAATTATATACATAAGAAAACAGGTGATGTAAAATAATTTATGATAAAAGTAGACAAATTTGATGACAGGCTTTTTATATTCTAACCAAGTTTCAAAAAATGTTTCAATTTTTGTAATCGTTCTAAAAGTCATTTTCTGGGAGTTACCTTATGACAGAATAATCAGTTCCAAAAATGAAGTTTCTTGTTGCTAATTTGTCATGTTCAAAAAAATAAAAATTATGGTCTATCAATGATCAAATTTTCGGTTATTTATTAAATGTGAAAATTATAAATTTTAAATCTGCTTCAAGTAATTTTTGACCTACATTAGATGAACTAATCCTCATTTCTGGTTTTCTCAATTTTAGCTATAAAATAACTAATTTCCTAATAAAGACACTTTTAAAAATACGTTACATATCCTGGTTTTGGTATAAAATACTAATGTCATATTTTATACAGCGTAGACACCAAATTATTGCAAAATATTATTGCAAACTCTTGGAAGTGCATTATCCTATCAATAATTATTATTGAAAACATTAACCGAAAAATTTTTGATATCCTTGTCTCACTTCTTGAAAATTTGAAAACCGTTAAATATATATAATACATACAAAACATACAAAACCTTCGAACAATCACATTCTTTTAGAGGAGCAAGGTTTTATGTGATGTTTATGGTAATATATATATGATATATGTATTATAATATGAAGAAGTACTTATCTTAATGGTAATAGTTGACGATTAACACCCTGTATATTTCTCAGTATAATTTCATGGCATAAAACCAAAATTTCTATTCTGCAATCCATAAATTTATTTTGAAACAATTCCGGGGACAGATTGCAGGATTTGCGCAATGTCGGACCCATTCAACCCATATCTCGTCCACATGTTGGTTATGGTTCACTTGTGACGGCGACCCGAAACGTACTTCCTACCCTTGTCGTTACCATCCTTGCCCATCCCGTATCCACATGCTGGGCAAATGTTATATGCCGTTGTCCTTCGCCCGAATCTGCACCCTCGACGAAATTTATTATTTAACCCCATGTGAGGAGGCAACCCGAGATAAAAGTAACAATAACTACATCCTGATACATTCATGTCTGCTAATGATACTCCCCAACCCATGCTACATAATTAATTCATTATAATATCAAGATACACGGAACATGAGCTTCTAATAAATTATCCTTGGGATGTGCGAGTTAATCAGTTATTAATTCAATGTTATCCTGGTAAATTTTACAAGGATTTATTTTGTCACAAGATTCAATTTTGTGATGAATTTTGTTCGATCAATTTTTCCAATTAAAATTCAGAAAACATTGATTATATAAAAAAATGGTAATTCAGATTCATGAAATGTAATTCACAAATTGTCTTGTGAAATTCAGAAAGTTTTACATGTAATTCAGATTCAGAAGTTGATTTAAGTAGTATTTATAAAATGAGAGATAATTACTGCTGGATTGATAATATCAATATTCTGATGTTAAGTATAATTTACCTATATAAATGAATTTTTAATTAACAAAAAGTGGCACTAATCTGATTTGCATTTGAAATCTTCTGAATTTGATTTGATGTATTTTAATCATTAATCATTTAATCATTTTTGATATTATGCGCTCTCAATTATATTTACCAAAACTGAATTAGAATTGTTGAAAAGTGAATTGCTTATAACAAATATAAAAATAGTAGTTATTTATCGATTCTAGAACCAAACCCCATAACTTTGATCTATAACAGGCACATTTCTTCTACTTCTGAATATTAATTATTGCTGAATTGCTATTGGAAACCTGTGGAAAACTCCCATTTTACATTTAAATCTGCAGACTGAAAGTTTCCATCGAATTTTTTACCGAATAAAGGGATAAATCTAAAAATGAGTTCTAACAATAAGTGTGAATTTTCACCCATCATACTACAGTTGTACACTTACAGAAGCATTTCAGCATCCACAAATAGAACTCAGCGAAGAACTTTTCCGTTCATCAACGTAAAAGACTCGAAGGAAGTTCCACGCGAATAGCGCTGCAATTCGCATCTTTTTCTTTCCGGGTTTTCTTCGGCATCTGAAAACAACCTCCTCGACGACGATTGTCTGGCAAACTCCCGATAGGAATGGGAGTGCAACCGCTCTCTCTATGTGTCCGCACAACGGACGGAAAAAGCACACCATTAAGAAATATATCCGGCCAGGCACTCCGGGATGATTTGCATTATACACGGCGCGTTGGGCGCATTATTAAACGGGAGTTGGGTCGCGAACGTGCAGTGCATCGGCGGTAAATTGCTTCCCTAATACCGGCCAGCTAGCGGATTCGATTTCGGCAAGCGCTCCCGAAGGAAAACGGCGCGCGAAAATCCTGTGCGTGTGCGTGCGTGCACTCGCAAATGCGCATGGGTTGATTGTGTCAATGTGTCTGTCGATTGCTCGCAAAGTATAGAATTAAGGAAGCAATTTATTACTCGCCGAGCCGATCGACTTACACGTCTCGTTTTTTTCTTGCCATCGATAAACGTGGGGGCGCTAGCATCGCGCACCCGAAATTTTGGTGTTTGTTGATATCAGAAACCTGATTGTTTATTTCCACTAAAGTCTTGAAATTTTGAACCTAACACTACATTTCTTCCTTTCAGTTGCTGTGTGATACAGAGAGCATCAATTAAATTTCAGAAAAAATGTATCGAATGAATTTCAGATCTGTCATTTTATTACAGAAAGAAACCCGATTGTTTATTTACACTAAAATCTTGAAATTTTGCATCTAAGACAACAGTTTTTCCTTCCAGTTGCTATTCAGAAAGCATAAATGAAATTTCAGAAAAAAATGTTATTCAGATTTTTAAAGGAAATTTAGAAAGTATTGAATAAATTTCAAATCTGTAAATTGTAATCCAGAAAATGACACTTTTAAATCAAATGCTAGAAATGTTATTCAGATTCATGAAATGTAATTCTGTAATTGTCAATTGATAATTGAGATTTCATTGAAGTTGATTTAAGTATTATTTACTGTTGCATTAATAATGTCAATATTCTGGTGTTATGTACATAATTTACCTATCAATAACTGAATTATTATTTTATAAAATGTGGCATTAATCTAATTTGTATTTGAACTCTTCTGAAT
The DNA here is from genome assembly GCA_030264555.1 of Aleochara sp. GC000083. Taxonomy (NCBI): domain Eukaryota; kingdom Metazoa; phylum Arthropoda; class Insecta; order Coleoptera; family Staphylinidae; genus Aleochara; species Aleochara sp. GC000083. The sequence goes on from JARJDZ010007905.1 coordinate 3,581, forward strand.
TTAATTTGACATATTCTTAATTACGTTTGACTAATCTGAAACACATTTAATCGTTTCGATTTCTTAGTTTCTTTCTATTTAAACATATGCTTTCTCAGTTATATTTATCAAATGTGAATTAGAATTGTTGTTGTAAGAAGAATTACATACAACTAATCTTAAATACATTTGTTGCTCTTTTAATTTAAATTTATTAATCAAAATTGTATTTTTTACTTTCTAGTTTACTATTGGAAAAGCTACCCGATAAATAAATAATCAAAATATTAATATTGGAAAAGTCATACCTAACTTTGGCTCAAAGTAAGTTAATAAGATTCAAATTTAATTCATTTTTTACGAGCTAGCACAGCTTTATAAACCATTAATTTATTCTATAACAAAAGTCAAAAATAACATAAATGTTCTTATAATTAAACAACTAACTAAATAAAAGTAAAACTTTCTATGTTGATTTGATGCTTGTCTCTAATAAAATTACATTTGACCGGCTCCTCCACCAAATTTTTGCATCTTTCTTTCTTGAATATAAATGAATATATAACCACATAATTGTAAATAAATCATGGTAAACTATAACAAGATATTAATTGAAATTAAATAGAAGATAAAAAATAAATTTTCAATAATGTTTGAGGTTTGATTTTGTTTCTTTCTAAAGAAATTAAATTTGACCGGCGCCTCCACCAAAAAATTTCAATATATATTTGATTGAATTAAGTAATATTTATAAACTGACAAATTATTACTGCTTTCTTACTAATGTTAATACTCTGACTTTATGAACAAATAATATACCTACCTAAAATTGAATTATTATTTAACAAAAAAGACACTAATCTGATTTGCATTTAAATACTTCTGAATTTCATTTGATTAATTTTCTCAATTATGTTCGACTAATCATGAATACATTTAATCATTTTTGATAATTAAACTTATGCTTTCTCAACTATAATTATCAAATCTGAATTACAATTGTTGCAAACTGAATTACATTTGTCAATGAGAGTCAATGTCAATGAGAAATCAAAATTTGATCATCTTAGTATTTGTATTATTTTGCAAATAAATGGCAATTTTCACAAATGGATTCGACCAATATTTTATTATCATTATTATTGATATAGTAAAAAGAAAATGTTGGCTTTAGGTGTTGAAGAAGTTGACCGAGAAAATCGAAATGTATCGTCATTATGAAGGCGCTTCTCGCCTTTCAAAACCTTTCCGTAATCAATCAATCAGTTTTTCACTGTGGTTCGGTGTTATTCGATAATCTCACAGCGCTGGAAGGATTCTTCCGGTCAGCATGCATAATTTATTTATGAAGCGGCCAGTTGAGTATCTGCGAGCGCCGCCTTTTTCTTAGCCGGGAGGAAATCCTGGAATATCGGATATTAGAAAATGAATGAGGAGGAGCGTGGGCTTAATGCCCTCAGCAGGCAGTCTCAATGCCATTGTCATCCTGATTATTTTTGTATTGATTTATGATTATCGTGATTTGCACATTGAACAAACATGTTAAATATAGAAAATTATTTTTGCTGCTCAAAATTCTGAAGAATCTTCCAGACATTTCGTTTTTCCTCGACAGAGGATTTAATTGCAGCAATTTATCCTACTGGAAAAAAGTTGCTACAACGATGACAAAAGTACATCATTTATTTGTCATATCGATAATATTCAATTTCAATCACTAGAAGTTAAAAAAGTTTCCAGTAAGTACTCTGATAATAAAATATTCCTGCTATTAGCATAAAAACAGATACTCCCACTTGACATTCCACAAGGTCATCCTTCACCTACAAGAATTTCGAACTGTAATCATAAATGAGTTCCGCAACAAAAACGAACTTGGACATTGTACATTAGTCAACCACTTTGCTGCGCATGAATAATGAAGCGGAAAGAATAGAATAGTGGCCAAACAATCGTCCTGACATCCGGTCCGATACCTGCTGTCAATCGATCCAACGCCCACCTTCGGGACGTCGGTTGCATAGTGTCATATGCATTGCAGGGCGTCCTGCAACACGTCAAACTACGTGAAAAAATTACAAAGTATTGCTTCTACCTGGCGGGCGTACATTGGGAACACGTGCGGCCATCAAGGACGAAGGACGGTTTCAATGTCGCTCCCTGGGAGGCAGTCTGCAATTGCAAATGCGCCCGAAGGGTGCACTCAACGGGGAATATATTCGGCGGTAGCAAGACGCGTATGTATCGGAATAATTCGATTTCAAGTTTGCCTTCCTTCGTTCAATTCCCATCCGAGCGAAATGAATAGAAAATTTTCGAAAGGTGCAACTCGAGCTCCTTCATGGAACGTGTAAAGCACTCAAACTTTAGTGATGGCAATGAACAAGTTCAGTTAAAGTTGTCGATTATTGTATGTTTTTTTTTTGTGCAGATAGAATTCAAAAGTTGTTTCTTGTTAACCAATTATAAAGCCAATTTTTAGTGAGTAGAATGAATAGACCGGTTCTAGATCAGGGAGCACTGAATGATGACGATGCAGATGACGTAAACCTTGAGCTAGAATCGGCATATTCCATCTATTCCATCCAACGTTCTTTCCTTGAAGTTTCAAAGTTAAATTCAATAACTTTAAAAACTTATTTTTCTAGTTAGTTTATTTCAGTTTACTTAAGTAACATATTGTTTTAATTTTATAAAATTTTTGATATTTTATATCTTTTAGGAAATTGATGAACTTTAAAAAATATTATTTTCTCTTTAGGCTCGTTTTTTAATACTCTAAGTAGAAATAAATCAAAATTTAAACGACTGATTTAAAAATTATGTAGTCAACATCCACATATGTTTCCTGTAGAATATTAACTGGAAATGATATTTTTCACATAACATGAAATTTCCACCTGGAATTATTCCCAATCATCCATATTGGAAAATAAGGAAACTTGTTCCTTATTTTGCACAGACAAGAAACAGGAAATGTAACTCGTAACTCGAAGCACTCGTGCATTTCCCCGTCTGTTTTCCTTCCGTTCGATGGAACCATAATGCAATAAAAAGTACATTCACATCAAAGTACAGTACGTCCTACTATCAGCACTTTCAATCGGAATCCGGTCCACGATGCAAACGAAATCAATAATGTCGCCAGATAAATCACGCGAACATTAATAAAATTAGATCCCCGTGGAAATTCATGGGAAATTATTCGACGTTTGCGCCATGTGCCCATCGTGTGCGATAGTGCCCCATCGAACGTAAATGAATATTAACAGCGAATTCCCATTGAGCGTGTCAATTATGCGAATTGCCGTTTCGTTAACCATAAATTAACTGTTAATCAATGGCGTATATAATTTTGGTCCAAACAGAATTCATCGACGCTTGAATGTACTTATACATATAAACAGAATCACATATTCATATACACAAATATCCAAAGAAATTTCAGATGGTGTTAAAGAAAATTATAGATGTTGAACATTTTTGGTTTGAAAGATATTTAGAAATGGGATAAATCAAGAGTGAAATAGTACGTGTTTGTAATTCTAGTAGTTGTACAGGATAATATTAGTATGCAAATGTGTTAATTGACAGGAGAAGTGCTTAATCTTGCATTACGATGCACACTGTTGGGAAATCCACGTGGAAATAATGCTCGACTTGATCGAATTTGTTGTCTGATTCCGGAAACCGTTCCAAACATTATATAATGGATCAATTGATATTGATGCAATGTGTTTGGATTCGATTAATCGAGTGAATGGATACACCCTATACATTGAAAACTCCAATAAATTTTCTCAGTCAAATATGTTTCCATGTCAGCAAATGAGTTGGGGTTGACAATAAATTGTTGCTCAAATACACGAGAAATAATGTACAATTATTGTTACCAGATAAAATTTGAAATTTATGGGTAATGTTAATAAAATTGTCAAATAGCCTCAAAAATGAGAAATTCTTCATATAATGAAGATAATAATAATTAGGGAAAATAATTTTTCATTTATAATTCAAAAGCAAAAATTAAATTTCGAGAAATGTAAATAAGATTTTTAAATGATATTGAGAAAGTACCAATTAACGTTAATTTCGAAAATATCACTTAATTCACAATAAAAATGTCAATATTCTTATATTTTGTACATTTGATTTGTTTACTTAATAAAAACTAAATTATTATTTAAGAAAAAGGGGCATTAATCTGATTTGCATTTGAACTCTTTTGAATTTCATTTGATGTATTCTTAATTATTTTTGCAAATCTGAAATTCATTTAATCATTTCTGATATTATATTTATAAAATCTGAATTACTTGTTTAAATTAAATTTTCTTCTCGTTAATGACAATTTACTAATCTAAATTTCATTTCATACTTTCCAATTACTATTGGAATATCTGTAGAAGGTCATCGTAAACTTGTCTAAAACAATAATTGATTATCGAATTGACATTGAAATAAACAATTAATTTCATTACCATCCATCCAAATAAACTTATCAGCAATTGAAAACAATTACGATCAATTGAAATTTTGGCATAACCATTAAGTTCAAGGTCAGTTCGAAAAAGTCCCGACAAAATTGCTTGCACTTGAAAGCAATTAAAGCGTCGGATGCGTCGAACAATAATAATTATTTCAGCAAAAGCGTCGCAACTTTTCTCGAAGACTATTAAACTTGTAAGTAGCGGCCGGATGATCGGGATGGATCTGGATGGCGACGTCCATTTGGAATTAGGGAAGTTTTCTTTAACAGTTGCACGACGTCGCAACAGCTTCCCATCGCATCGCAAATTTCTTATGCGCCTGCCAATTTCGCCGGCGAAGAACGCGGAGGGCACCTATCGAGGACCTTCGCGTGCAACTCTAATTGGATCCAGGCGTTTGTTACAAGTTTTTCTCATTCCGCCAACTAGTTTCATACATTAGCGCCGTAAACTTGCTTACAGTTCGGAAACGCGCGCGTGTAGACTTCAGCTAATTCCTTCGTTTTTGCCATCGTCGTCTAAAGTGCACTACGATGTAATTCACCGTTGACACTTCCTATATCATGGCTAAATAGTTACGTTTGACGTTTAGTAAGTTTATTAATAATTACTCCCGAAGTTATTGGTTTTGGATCATTAGTTCAACGGCATAGGTTTGATGAGAGGAAAGTTTTCTTGATCAACTGGAACATTGTTAATCTTCTTCTGAAAGATAGATTTACACTATATTGCAGTTTTGTTGATCCATAAAATCATTCAACTGGAAATGAGAGTTTTCATTGCTCTATGAACTGGAACCTGTTTAGAGTTTTATAGCATTAGCTTCAAATGTCTTCTTTGCTCTTTGGCGGGAATTTGTTTATGGTTTTATGGGATTAGGCACGAATCACAAAATTGGTTTGATAAAATCAAAAAAAGTTTTTAATTCATTCGACTGTCTAAATTGATGTATCTGTCTTACATGTGAACCTACTTCGTTTATGCTGATACCAAATTTGGGACATATTATAATTCCAAAAGCAATTTATACTACAGAATATTCAGCATGTTAAGTACCTCACTATATTTAATTTTTAGAATCCCATTAGTTGTGGTTCAAGGTCTTCTATCCAAGATATGATATCAAATATTAATGTAATATATAATATACTTGAGTTGTAAGATCTTTCAAGGACCAAAGATCAGTTATATATTATATATCGCAGAAATTTTCAAAAGTCCACTATTGTAAAATCAGTTTACTAGCATATTACTTTAAGATTCAAAATGCTATTTCTGTGTTCTATAATATGTATATATGTGATGATAATAATTATTCCAAATTCTGTAAGTCGATTATGATGGAATTGATTTCTTTAGAGTGCTTTGTTCAATTCTAAATATATAAAGATTTAAAAATTATTGACCTGGACTGGATCTGGACCTGCTAGGGTATTTTATGCCTTATTTGGATACCTTGGATACCTTTTTTTCATTCTTTATCAACAAAACAGTAAATATAATATCAACAAAATGCATTATACTTCTGATAGGGAAAATCGTGGGTTAATGTATCCAAATAAAGAAAAGCTGGTTTGAGCAAATTATACTATATTCTCAATTGATGGTAATTTGAGCAAAATTTGATTTTTTTTGGAAAAAGGTCTGCCAAAAATTAAATTTTCACTTCCAGGTAACGGAGTTTTGAATATTTTTCTTTAAAAAATTCAATAATAGTTTCTCTAATTAACAAATTATTTTATTTCTTATATGTAAAATAAATGATTGAAAATGGGCCATTTTTTCACCCATGAAACCCGTGTAACTCCTTGGTAATTGGAATATACCCTAATTAATTCGAATTGTAAGCAAAGTCCAATTATCCTTTTCAAGACTCCTCATGCAAAAACTGGGTTTAAGAATTCAGAAAGAGAGTAAGGAATGATACCATAGAATAAACTCTGTCGGATTTAGCCCTCATCTGACCTATAACCTCTGATCTATATCTTATATCCTTTTCTGTCATCCAAAAATGCCAGTAAACTTTCAACATTCTTCAAGTTGTTCCAGAGATTCACCACCGTGCGATACGACGCACACAAAACAATTGTCGACACTTCAGCAACTGCGTCCAGCACACCCAACTCGGATTAGATTCAATTTCGCTGACAAATTGATGAGATTTGCGCGTCTCTACACCGGTTTTTCTTGGCGCGCGCGCCTAATTCGCTGGATGAGAAGTAACGAGAAGCATTCTCAAGCCCCCGGGGCTGAATTACCGAGGCCGCACTCAACGCTCAACGAGCCAAAATAAAATGCGCAAATAACAAAAACGACGCCAACGAAACGAAGACAACAGAGAGATGATCCCAAGGCGAGTGAGTAAACTTGGCATTGGTCGAGCTTGAAAAAGAAGTCATAAATATTCGCAACGCATCCCGAGCTACAGCAGCAGCGATTACCGATGCGCCCATTTCATCATCATATCTTCGGGTAATTTTGCACTTGCGCCAGCAAAGATTTCGCAAGGCGGCGAGTGCACGCGTTAAATGTATTCGCGGTTCGGGTCCAATCGATATTCAATCTAGCTGGCCAACGAAAATTCGCATGCTTCTTGCACCGGTGCTGTTGGTGCGGTCGTCTTCAGCCCGGGATTAAATTTATGCATAAATCTCGATTGGCGCTTGAGGCGCCCCCGACGTCGACACGTCACCACAATTTGCACGATTTAGCGCCTGCTGAATCCCATCCCAAATTGACAAGCCGAGTCGTACGTGTCCATATGATTCGACAACGTATGACATCACATCCGAATTATGGATATTCGGTGAATGCATTTATTCGTGCAACAAGGACAAGTGTCATCAAGCTCTTCAAACGCGTGCGAATTGAATCAACGTCGAGCGCGCGAAACGCGATAACGGAATTAAATCGTATAATCAACAGATGTCAGGGCGCGCGTTGTATGCGCGGTGGGTTGCACGTGCCGTGGATTTGCACAAAAGGTGGCGCTGATTGAAAATCGAATTATATATTCATTAAGATCCAAGTCGGCGCTGAAATTGCGATTCAATGTTCGCCGCACGTTTGCGACCATAAAGAGGGTTTCTTTTCAGCAGCGTAAACCCCACCATCGAATCCTGTCTTATCCTTCAATTTCATTGGGGATCTTTATGTTTGTTGCGCGCCACCTGCCGTTTAGACCCTTCGTTTATACGACGTCTCTTCAGGCGCGATAATTTCGTAAGGGATCAAATGGGCGAAAAGATTCAGAGGCTTGAAAGAGTTCGAAAGCACCTACCTTCGAAAGTCGCGACTCCAACAGGCGTAGATGACGGGATTCATGCTGGAGTTGATCCATCCCAACCAGGTGACGATGGCGAGGACAATCTCCTCATGCCAGATGCACTCGATGCAGAACCCGCTGAGCAGATTGACGACGAAAAAGGGCAACCAGCAGACGATGAAGACCCCCATGACGATCCCCAAGGTCTTCGCCGCTTTCTTCTCCTTGGCGAACTTCGCCAGCTTGCGGCTCAACGAGAAATTCTTGTTATGAGGACCAAGACGTGTGGACGCCATCCTCGACAAGCCGTTGTTAGCGAGAGCCGTCAAGGGCTCATCCTCCTGCGAGTACAGACGCGGCTCATTGTTGCACGATGAAGCAGCGCCACCTCCACCACGATGGATGCGCAAGGTCAACTCAAGGTTGCCGGCTCCGAGCAGGACCTGCTTGGTGCCCAGCCGGAGGCTCTTCGTCTGCGCCACGGCCGCGCGGTAGATGCGATAGTAGGTGAAGACCATGACGAAGAGCGGCAGGTAGAAGGAGATCGTCGAGGAGAAGATCAAGTAGCCGAGGTGCTCGGTGAAGGGGCATTTGTACGCCGGGATGGGTTCGGTGCGAACGGCGCGCCACCAGGCGATCGCCGGAAACGAGATGGCGCTGGAGCACACCCATACAGCGGCGATGAGCAGGGCGGCGCGGATGCGCGTCATCCGCATCGGGTAGGTGATGGGGTCGGTGATGGCCCAGTAGCGGTCCAGACTGATGACGCACAGGTTGAGGATGGAGGCGGTGCTGAAGAGGACGTCCAGCGAGCGCCAGATGTCGCACCAGTCGGGGCCGAAGAACCAGGTGTGCTCCAGGACTTCGTACAGGGCGCTGAAGGGCATGACGACGAGCCCGACGAGGCAGTCGGCGGTCGCTAGCGAGGTGATGAAGTAGTTGGTTGCTGTGTGTAGATAGCGCTCGCGGACGACGGCCATGATGACGAGCATGTTGCCGAAGACGGTTGCCATTGAGAAGGTGAGGAGGAGGGAGACGACGACGGCGCGGTCCTGGACCAAGGAGCTCCAGTGCTCCCAGGCGTCCCGCTCCGGGTTCGTCCCGTTTGCTGTCCAGTTCACCTCGATGCTGCCGTTCGGCTCCACGCTCGGATAGTAGAGGATGTCGCTTGCGTTCATGCTGATGATGATTGTTGGCCGCGATGCATTATTACTGAAACCAATCGGACAGCAATCAATATTGATTCGGGTGAATTGTTTACTTGGCTTTCACATGCTTGCTTGTAAAATTGATTACCGAATTAGTTATTTACGAAGAGTATCATTCGCTATATCCTGTAATAATGGACGGATGTCAACGTTCCAACCAAAAATTGACATCATTATTACTATAGCTTTAGTAGTTGCTATTCAGAAAGCATCAATTAATTTCAGAAAATAAGGAATGTAATTCATGTTTGGAAAATGAAATTGTGGAAGTATCAAATGAATTTCAAATCTATAAATTGTAATCTGCAAAACAATTATTCAGAATCTAATGTAATTCCAAAACATGAAATACAATTCAGAAATTGTCATTTGAAATTCAGAAAGCATTACTAGTAAAAATGTTAATATTGTGATTATATGTACATAATTTACCCATAAAAAACTGAATTATTATTTAACAAAATGCAAACTCGTCAACTAGTCTGAACTTTTACATTTTCTAAATTCCTAATGGAAAACATTTTGAAATATTTCTGAAGTTATTTTTCCACTTTTTAATCCATTATCTATTTATACAGCTTTAAGAAATTTATGGGCACTACATATTATAACGTATAATTAAATAAATGAAAAGCAGAATTTTATATTTCAATATGATGCTTCTTTCTAATAAAATTACATTTGACCGGCGCCTCCACCAAATAATTGCTACATTGACTGCTCGATTAATGCCAATTTATTATTCTCAATTGCTATCATTAATACTTTTTAAAAATATTAGAATATTTTGAGATAACCAATAAAACAAAAGTCACAATAATAAGATATTTCAAGAAGAAGCTTTTCAAGGCCCTAAGAGTTTCATAAGTTTTCACTCAACAATCCTATTATATAACAGCTTTCCTGAGTTTCAAGTTGCAATTACTCTATTTGTACTTTGTTACAATTTAGCACTTGTCTTCAATTCAATCTGTCAGCAAAAGATCATGTATCATAATTCAATTCAATCTTTCGTAAAAGCTTCAAACTTAATAATATGTTGTGGTAATTCGGAACCTCTTTATACCTTTGTATATTTATATTCTAGTCTTTTGCTAATCTCACTATTGAATTTAATTTTAAACCAATCAGAAGTGTTTTTAAATATTCCATTAATTTTTATTTTTAAGTAAAAAGTTGATAAGCCTTGATTAATATTCTTTGTTCCGTTTTCTTTTTGTCAATTTTTTCACACAAATATTCTATGTAACGAAGAGACATAATAAGACCATAAATGACAAATCAGACATAATCAAAGTGAATGGCTTATTCAATTTACTAAAGATTTTTACTCAAACAAAAATCCACAGAAGACTGCATATAAAACAACCATGATGAAAAATACTTCTTAATATCAACAAGAAATGATTATGCTCATACGTAACTAGCAAAAAATGCCAGTTTTAATTAACTAAAGCAATGGCTTTTAAAAAGAAGAAATCTAGAATAAGACCAGTCGATCCTTATTATTTAAACAAAAAACTAACCAGACTCCAGAGAACGTAATAATATAATATCTCATTATGCAATTTTTATCCTAGAACATTTTTGAAAACTTCAATTGTTAATAAATTGATAGCAATTTTACGATATGATGAGAATGACTTTATTTGATACGGAGCCTTAAAGAAACATTATTTTGATTCATCTAAAAATTCAAACAATCGTGTTTCTATTTTCTTGCGTAAATATTACGAGACTGTAGTCATTTGAACACCGGAAGCACTTTTCAACTTTAACGATTCAATACTGATAAGATTCGCCTAGAAAATTGAAAATTCTCATTGAGAATCGAATAAAGTCAACTGACATTTTTATTAGCCAAGATACTTCAATAGTTTTCATCAAAGAAACTATTGACATTTTGCAAGTTTTCAAGTCATAAGTACTTGCCTATAAATTTTGAAATTCTTTGTTAAACTTTGCATAGATAGTTTCTATATAATAAGTATATAAAGTATTCTATATTCCTAAATAACCTGTTTAACAAAAAACACTACTTATATGTGTTCGGAAACAATCAAGAAACATGTTGATTCAAAAAATCTATAATTACCAATTTGTTTATAACCCAAGTTCCTACCCCAGTTCCTCTTCAAGAAAGAATGGTTATTAAAAAGAAATCTTGCCTTTAATGATTCTATACAAAAAGTGTTAATGTCTTATATATTACAACCATCAAGCCTGACGAAAACAATATCGAAATCGATTTCCGATTGGACCATAACAAAATATTTTGACGCGATATCCATAGTCCTATGGTACAAGATTAATTAATCATTATTCAACTTGGAATTAAGGGTTTGCCATGACATTGATGCCCAGTGTTTTGTTCGAGCTCATTGTATTTGGTCTCGCAGACGATAATTACAGTGCAGTTCAATCTAAAGATATACACCATATGATAAAATGGATTAAAGACCCTAAGGCTCATCGTAATGACGTCGATTGAAATCATTGTAATCGACAAATGTCTCCTTAAATTATTAAAAATCAATTTATTTATGTCGTTCGGGTTGAAGCGAAATATGAATGGGACGTGGTAATTGGCATTGTTTCCTTCAAGTCTGATGAACGTCAATATTTGGATTGATTTTTTTTCTGGCATTATTGAAATAAGTGGAAAAAATAAGTAGAAGAATGATTTTCTTTAAGTATAGTAATTTCCTCTTCAAATTTTCGAGTAATTCATAATACTGTAAATGTCACTTTTAATTCAGAATGCTATAAATGTAAATTTGATTCATGAAATGTTATTCAGAAATTGTCATTTAAAATTCAGCATTAAATTTCATACAGATTTGATTGAAGTTGATTTAAGTTACGCGATAATAATACATAAAAATATTTGATGCTTGTTTCCAATGAAATTACATTTGACCGGCTCCTCCGCCAAATTATTACTATTTATTGTTGATAATAATTAAAATTTTAATTTCACTAATTGCATACAAAGGATTGTAAAGATTGACTATATAATGATAATATTGAAAATTTCTCAGCTTCAAGTTTTACTTTTTTAATAGAAATTGCGTTTGACCGGCTCCTCCACCAAATAATTTCAACACGTTTTTATCTGAAATATTAAATGCAAATAAACGATATTTGCAAGTATTTTAATCTGTTCATATTGAAGTGTCATTCGCTGTAATAGGCTTCAATAATTCAGAAAGCAATAATTAAATTTCAGAAAAAAAAGAAATTTATCAACTGAGTGATAATTACTGCTGCATTAATAAGGTCAATTGTTGCAAACTGAATTACATATTATAAATCTGAGTAGCATTCGCTGCTTGCGTAATTGCAAGTTACTAATTTACTAATCTATATTTTACACTTTCAAAATATCAAATTTCAAATTTCAATTTAATCCATTATTTTTTAAACAGCTTTATGAACTAACAATGTATTATTACATGGTTGAAGTCAAGAACCACTACATATTATTACATATAAATAAAAAGATAAATAAAATTTTGTATTTTAATTTGACGTTTGTTTCCAATGAAATTACATTTGACCGGCTCCTCCGCCAAATTATTACTATTTTCTTTGGTAATAATAATTAAACTTTTAATTTCACTAATTGCATTTAAAGAATTGTAAAAGATGACTATTTGATGATATATAGAAAAATTTTGAGTTTCGATTTTTCCTGTTTCAATAGAAATTACATTTGACCGGCTCCTCCACCAAAATATTCCAAGTCATATTTAACTAAAATTGTAAATGCAAAAAACAATGTTTTGTAAGTATTTTATTGTCCACATATTGAAAAGTCATTAATTGGAAACATTAATTAAATTTCAGAAAAAAAATTATCAACTGCTTAATTACAATTAACTAATCTGAATGTATATTTTAAAAGCTTCGATGCTTTCCTGATTCAATAGAAACTACATTTGACCGGTTCTTCCACCAAATAATTCCAACTCAAATTTTATCTGAAATATTCTGATGTTACTTGAAACGATTCTAATTTCAATTTAATCCATTATTTGTTTATAAATCTTTATGAATTATCTTTCTATTATTCCATTTTTGAAGTTAATATTCACTACATAATATTTCATATAACTAAATGAAAAGTAAAATTTTGTATTTTGATTTGACGTTTCTCTCGAATAAAATTACATTTGACCGGCTCTTCCACCAAAATTTCACTACTTGCTTTCTTAATCATAATTAATAATTTAATCCCAATAATTGCAAACAAACTATTGTAAGGCTTGACTAGATGACAATGATCCTTAATTGCATGATTTATTTTATGAATTAATATTTAAAAAGTGTAGTTTGCCAACTTCATATTTAAATTTCGACTCAATTTTGAAAAGCTTTCTAAGTAACGCTATAATTCCTCTGCCATTTCATTTTTAGAATCATATTGAATAACAAGCACATATTTCTGAGAAAGTCAGAAAATTCGAAATTCGTCCGCTTCCAGTTTCAAAGCTTTAATCAGTTCCAGAAACTACTGAAATACATTCCGTGCAATGCTACGCATCAAAATAAATCAGAAATCAGGTAAATAACGACTTGCACGAAACGCGAAGATGCGACAAGACTAACAGCTTATCACAAAAGAGTATCCGACACCCGAACGTAAACATCGTCAACCAAGCGACAAACTATTCATTGCGTCCCTAACAAGTGCTGTTGCAAATCATGCAAGATATGTCATCCATGACATTCACCTGCAGACAACTTGAGCCCATCCGTACACTCAATAGTCACGAATGTAATCCTTGTTATAGAGGCAGCATGTGAAATCCAAGTCGGCCTAAGATTTCCACGAGCGGTCGCGTAAATAAATTGCAGGCAACGTTCGGCAGTCGAGAGAAGATGGATCGTTATTAGTATTGTCACAAGGATTCCAAGGATCACACGCAAATGCTGATGTCAGAAGCAGTCTGTCACAATATGTGATTGTGAAAGCTTCGAAAGCGCACAGGTGGCAAGTTCATTCCACATTGATTTGATTCAACACAATCGCTGGCTTGATTTTCCCGGGTTTTTCGTTGCATTTCGTGTAAAATTCCACATGGGTGATAATTTGACGAGTACACGCATGGATATGAATGGCAGTTTACACCATGCAAGGCAATAATATTAAATAAGTAGAATGTAATAATGTTCAATTTATGAATGCTACTTTATTTTGAAAGTGCATAATTTACAGAAAAGAAAAATTTACTTCAAATTTTGATAAAATTGAGCTGGTATCAAATGAACTTAAAATTTGTGAATTGTAATCCAGAAAACGTCACTTTTAATTCAGAATGGTATAAATGAAATTGTAGATTCCATAGGACAAATTTTATTTCAAGTTATTGATATGTATTTCAGATTATATCATTTCAAGTTCAAATTTGTTAATTACATTTCAGAAAATATAAATTATATTTATGAATAGTGAAATATATCTAAGATAATATATACATAAATAATTTGAATTTCAGATTAGTCGTATATATTTAAGAAACTACAATATGTAGTTCAGATATTTACCATTTCTGAAAATTATATTTTCAATCTGAAATAAAATGTATCTTTTCTGAAATAGTTGTGCTTCTGTAATGCATTTTGTACTTTCTAAAATTTCATTTTACATATTTGAAATAAAATTGGTATGTTCTGATATTAATTTGTTAATTTCTAAACTACATGTGAAAAAGGTAATATATAATAATACAATAATATTATGACAGATATCCTGAATTCTTATTTAGAAGGTTTGAACGTTTTGGAGCTTAAACAAGCTCACACAACTCCAGATTTTAGTAACTACAACGTACATTCAGATTCTTTGTGTAAAGTGATATTAATCCAGGCGTTTATTACCAGCGAACATGAGCATGTCAGAAAACGTGAAGCAAAATATGCAATGCTCATCGTGTTGTCTAGGCATGCAATCATCGACATGTATTTATAGTAATTGCCATCCAACATCCAAGTCAGAAACGGTCGCTTGTTACGCTTTTTACGTAATAAAACACTGGAAAAATTCTGCCCATCGTTAACGTTAATTGTCAATTAAGGGGAGTATTTCATTTTAATTTTCCGTGCAGACACTAGAAAACTTTCAAACGAGTGAAGCACCGTGCAGAATGTTTGAAATTTTCAGGATGGATACTTCATGTAACAGAGAGTTCGTTTGTAGTGAAGCCTTTTAGAAATATTAACATCTGTAGAGCACTTCAATTTTTTGCACAGGATGCAAAATTGTATTTTTTGTTTCACAATCCGCGGAAGAGGCATCTCAAAAATCCCGGTTCATATTGAAATTTAATTACAACTTGAGATTCGAGTTGGTTGATTACTAAATTGGTTCAAAATTGATTTTGAAGCAAACTCACTCAAATGAAGCGTGCTTTATAAATAACACGACGTACAAAATTAGTTCCGGACTATATTTAGCATGAAAAGGATTCCTTACTGTTTCCTGCTACCTGTGAACTCTATTTTCCCGTAAATGGAAGTAAACTTCCTAAGAGCATTGTTGAACCTGTTCCGTATATTTGAATGAAAATTTGTTGATAGAAACTAATTACTCTGTACATAACATATTTTAAAATTAATTAAAACTGCGGGATTGTCGGTTCATTTAATTTATTCAATGAAATAATTAAATATTTTTGCAACAACTGAAACAGCAGGGTGAGTGGCTTCTATCTTTTGCATCCGTTGGTTTTTTCATTAGCATGGAAGCGCTGGGAAATAAATGCGCAACATTTCGGCGTGCGCTTTCATTTTCGTAATGGAAAACTTGAAGTGTCCATGACTTCCCTCGGCAGTGGCATTTGAGCGTCCTCTTATTGCCCATTCACACTTCGTTCGTCTTCAGTTTTAGTCATTTAGCTGAAATGAAGTTGCCTGCATCTTATACCATCGCAGCCCTTTGAACCATTGCGCATGATATTCAAATGAAACGACCATGGGACATTATGCGATTACCGCATCGCATAACGATTATTACATAATCAACGCAATAATTACGTTTTAATCGTCCAAGCGCGTATTTACTTTTGTGTACACTGCATTAGCAATATTGAATCCATCCGATAATCAGTAAGAATTATTCCAACAATTAGAACATTTGTTTCGCATATTTTACATTGTTATATATATGTGACAGTTTATAAATATAACTATTTGTAGCGAAACCGGCTACCGACCTGAGTCTTTCTGCCAGTGACTATCATTTGCGTGAAGGATGTTAATTATTTACAAACAGATGTTCATACAGGGTTTTGGGAGGGAATTTAAGTTTTGTTGAATGTGGGAGATGGCGGGATTTTAGTAGGGAGATCATGTTGGTCAGGTGCGTAGGGTGTGAAATAAATCTTTGTAGGAGCTCTGCATGACGGGATTGGAGGGGAAGTATGTTGGTTTTTTCGTATTCCATTTGTATGTACATTTTTAAATTTAAATTTACTGGGTGTATTTCAGAAAATATCAATTAAATTTCAGAAAGAAGAAATGTAATTCAAATTTGTATTAAAATTGTGAAAGTATCAAATTAATTTCAAATTTGATCCGAAATTTGCATTATGATCCGGAATATTCACGAAATGTTATTGATAACTGTTATTTGAAATTCTGTTATTCATGTTATTTAGTTTAATTTAAAGTTGATTTAAGTAGTATTTATAAACTGTATGATAATTACTACTGCATTGATAATGTCAGTATTCAGATGTTTGTATATAATTTACTTATAAAAAAATGAATTATTATTTAACAAAAAGTATCACTCATCTGATTTGCATTTGAACTTTTCTGAATTTCATTTGATGTATTCTCAATTACTTTTGGCTAGTCTGAATTACATTTAATCGTTTCTAATGTTAAACTCATACTTCCTTAATTATATTTATCAAATATGAATTACAATTTGCAAATTGAATTACATATAACAAATCTGAAATTGGAAGAATTTAACCGGTTCTAGAACAAATCTTTGTTGTCTTTGTTAAAGTGGTACAATTTTGGTCCAGAACTTTCCTATTCCTTCTACTTCTGAATTACATTTCTTGCTCGCTTAATTTACAAATCTGAATTGTATTTCACATTTTCTAAATTACTACTGCAGGTTGTAATATATTTCCTGTTTGCGAATCCATCCCGAATTGGAAATTTGGAATATGTTGCCTCGAAATAGAAGAATACCAGTGTAAACAAACTTCATGTTATGTGGAATATGCAGAATATCGATGCAACATAGGTAAACTGAACGTAGAATTTCCCTCAAATAATATGCAATATGAAATTACACGATAGTTCAAGATTTCTTGAGATATGAACAGAATATGCATATTTGCATATTGTTGGTGCTGAGTTGTAAAGTTGTTACTGTTCAATAATAACCAACCAATCCTAACATTCTGAGGTATCCTGTTATAGAAAGTGATAACGATGTTATCTTTAATAATAAATAATAAATTTTCATTTATAATTATAAGTAACTTATTAAACTTCAAATACCTAATAATATGTTTAAACTATTAATTTATTGTCAAATTTTCTTTCTCACTTGTAGTTTACTAGCAATTATAATGATGCTATAATGATGTCATAAGTTAATTGATCACATATATTTTTTCGTTTTTTATTAACACCGGAGATTTAAATGTTTTATAAATTAATTAATTCAAATTAAATAATTCGAAGAAAATAACTTTCAACAACCTTAAAACTTCTTGCAAATATTACATCCCTTGGATTTCATTTAATACTTATTATAATACGTATTATTCTTGACGAGAATGAATTTCAAAAACACAACAATTACAGTTAAAGTTTGAATGGACCATTAAAGTTATAGGATATTACTTCAGATAACAAATCCGAGCAATGTGGATAAAGTTTGAAGAACACCAAACTTTAATTACACATTATTAATACTGCAAAAAGAAAATATTCGCCTAATTTCTCTCAGGTATATGGTTAAAATAGATATGGTTAAATTAATTTCAATCTTAATGTTTCTACTCATTTCACAAAATTATCGTTTAATTGTTCGTAAATTTTTCAAATAGTATTGTTCTCTGAGTTCTCTGAGTTCTGGATTACCAGAGAACATCTATTATATTAAATTTCAGAAAAGAGGAAATTTAATTTATTGGTTTAACTGAAATTGAGAAATGAATTTCAATTCTTTGAATTGTAATCCTAAAAACGTTACCATTTGAGTGATAATTACTGCTGCATTAATAATGCCAACATTCTGATGTTATGTACAAAATTAATTATAAAAAAACTGAATTATCTGATTTGCATATAAATTTTTCTGAATTTCATTTGATGTATTATGAATAACATTTGACTAATCTTAAATACATTTGATCATTTCTGATATTAATAATATGCTTTCTCAATTATTTTTAGTAAATTTGAATTACAATTAATATAAAGTCAATTACAGATAACCAATCTGAAAGTAGCAGAAATTGACCGATTCTAGAGCAAAACCCTGTAGCTTAAACATGCAAGCGGTAGCGGTAGTGTTTCTTTGGTCTAGAACCGGCATATTCCTTCTACTTCTGATATACCTACATTTGCTGCTCTGTTAATAACAATTTAATTTTTGGATAGCATTTTGCACCATCTAATTTATAAATGTACAACATTTGTGTACATTATCTGATGAAATAACGAGGTGAAATATCGGCATTTGTATAATTATAGTTGAATCCATCTGTACGAGTCGATCGCAGCCGCAATCGGCGACCTGGGTGGGCGAGGAACATCATCAACGGGGAGCGCACCAGAGGCGAGCGCCCCTGATGTTACGTCAAGAGTGTGTGCATCAAATTAAACGGGACAGTGGGATGATCACAAGCTTTGGATCAAAACCGCGATATTTTCCGCTACGATAACACCGCCGCCCCAATCATCTCGCCGCAAAGGAACCGATCACCGGCAGCGGCACCATCACCGATGCTGAATGCCGCCCCCAGCAGCATCGAACGGCGTCGAGGTTTTCGATCGCGTAGTATTCATCGAAGCCTCGATATAGATATATCAGCATCACCTCACTTTTCCACTTTTCCGAACGTTCAGCTTCCACTTGGACCGATTTCAGTGCCTATAGGTTGCCATCATTTTTAATCAAGTCGATGGAGGTGTAATATGTTCTTCAGATCCAGATTTTCACAAGTAATTCGGCAAATTGTTGATGATAGTATTTTGCGAAATAATATCATAATTTTGTGAAAAATTTTGAATTTTCCTTTTTCATGTATAGTTTAGAAATTAAAACATTAATATCAAATTGTATGTATTGCAACAATTGTAACAATTGTATTTCAGATGTGGAAAATGAATATCTGAAAGTACAAAATATATTACAGAAGCACAACTTATATTTCAGAATGTTTCATTGTATTTCAATTTGACAAAATAATTTTCTGAAATTGTAAATTATAATTCAGAAAGTAGTATAGGTATTTCAGATTTTATGATTTGTAGTTCAGTAATTAAAATTATACGCTATTATTATATTTACCCAGTATTCATAAGTCAGATTACTATAACAACTAACTTATATTCATGATATTGGATCTATGGAACAAGTTCGGGGTAAACAAATCTTATGCATCCATCTTCTTTATTTAAAATTCTTGTCAAATATCTTTGCCATTCTTGCACGTCCTGTAATTTCATTATGATTTCCAAATGATATTTTCTTAAATACATATTGCGTATTCTGATATACTTATGACTAATCTGAAATTTAAATGGTATTTTCTGAAATACAATTTACTATTGTAAACTATAAATATCAGATTCTGAAATACATATGAATAATTTAATGTACAATTGACTAATCTGAAATTCATATTATTTATACATAACTACATTTTAGTATTCAATTTAATTTATATTTTTGATAATGCAATTAACAAACCTGAACTTCAAATGCTATAAACTGAAATATATATTAATAATCAGAAATAGATTAATTCAGATGACAGATTGAGTTCAGTGGATAATCTGAAATCCAATATGGCAGAAAAAGGAATCATTTGAAAATTTCATATCCTGAGTTTTGTTATTCAACTTTTAGGTTGTCAAATATTCCAACGATATTTACAATTCCTTAATTGTTATAGTTATAAGATATTTATATTGTAATCATCAGTCTTTTTTTCATGGGATTTAATCAGTTGATGCATTTGCATATAAGAAAATTATTTATCATTAACTATGCAATGAAAATGAAAAAAATCATTTACAACAAAGAAGCAAAAGGTCATATTTCCAATTTCAACCATGTACGGATAAATAAATTTGTTTAGAAATTCCTTTTTTCATATTAAGAATGACGTCTACAAAGAAGAAATAATATAAATGCCGATAAAAATAGGAACAATTTATGAAATTACTTTTGTTATTATTATATAGCTTACATCTTCAAATATAGTAGTAATTTTAGGAGATGGATTTTTTTTAGAAAAATCAAAATCTATTTTATGTTTGTCCGCAAATGAGGTGATTCTGAGCATATTGTATATTAAATGACAAGATATTACTGTTAGGTCATTATTATTGCAAAATACGGGAAGTTAATAATGATGATTCTGTTAGTAATCGACGTTTGATCAACTCGTTACTGTGTTGACAGATTTTGTAATTTGCAATATGCAATCACGTGATATCTCGGATCAGGAATGATTTGGTAGTTTTGCACATGTTATACTGGAATAAACAACAGGAAATATTTCCTATTTTACGCATAAAATATTAGTTATGAGTAGATACTTTCTCCCAGAGTGAGTCACTAATTTTTAACATATTTAGACCACTTCACATACAAACGTACATTATTTTGTCTACAAACTCTATGTCATTTTATATATTTACTATATTAAATAGCCATCAAACTGCCGATTTTATTACTTGAAATGTAAGTGTCGTTAAAAGTTTATTTCTAAACTTCCAGAAGTGTTTTTGTACTCGTCTTGTTAAAATACCCTTATACAAATAAATATTGTTCATTCATTTTTTAAGATCAAGACTACCCTCAAAGATTTCTTTCTTACCAAAGCCATCAAGAAAAAATCGCATGTAAGATACGTTCAACGTTAATTAATCAATTAAAATTCTCCTTTCTTCTAAGTATCCTAATGTATTCCGCTTGGTATCTCGCGGGATGAAGATGCCTTCAGCTTCTTTCTTCTGTCATGCTCGTATTTACAACACGCCTACTTAAGCATCCGGCTCGGCTGGCATCGATTGGTAAAATATTTATGTTTGTCCCGCATGCTGTCGTCGGCGGAAATTCGCCAAGCGTCCAAGTTCATTTCCATCCAATTACCATTTCAATTTCGTGGTAAATCCAATGGAATTGCGCAAATTGCCATCGCCCGCTTCATTAATAAAAAATTCAATTAAACAATTACAGGTAGCTGTTTGTTGTTGCGGAAAAATTACCACGAATGCAATATATTTTCTATTCCAATTTCGCATCAACATTTACGATTTCACGAACCTTTTCCAGTTTTAAGATTATCACAAATTCATTTAAGTGCAATCGATTCTCCTAGTTCCACACGCTTCATTGTTTCATTATTTATCAAGTGAATTGCATTTGCAATTCCAGACTAATGGCTGGGATTATAAACAACAATTTATGCGTCGAGTTGCTTTATTTATTCTGCAATTGAATGCACTCAAGCATTCTTTCAATTGCATGATTGCATGAATAAACAACCATGCAGTGATTCTTAAGTTCGCATTAAAATTAAAATTTTTAGTAAATAGTAAAGTGGGGAAAATGGAAACTTAGAATTTTATGAAACCATCGACAAAGTTGTTATCATTTTTATCACATACGAGTTTATAATGGCATTTCTCACACATGTACTAAACGACAAAATATCTTTCTGGACAAAAGTCACAAAATCATAATTTGTTACCACAATTTCTGATATGACATGTCAAATATTACAAATAAATCATTAAAATCTTGTTTGACTTGTCAAATCTTAAATATTTTAAACCATATTAACCTGAACTTCATTTTGTGAATTGTCATCGATTTTAGTCTTAAGTAAATTAAAAGGTACTAATTTTTTCAATAATATTCAATTTTAATTACTATTAACATCCATAAGACCGGCGCCTCCACCAAAATCTTAAGCTGTCTATGAAGCTGAAATATGAAATATAGAATCCAAATTAACGAATTTAGTAATGTATTTTATGAATTCTCGTCTACAAGCAGAAAAATGTACGTCACTTATGTGAAATGTGAATAATATTCAATTATAGTTATTTGTAAAACACATAAGACCGGCGCCTCCGCCAAAATTTTGAAATTTATATTAAGCTAGAATTTAGAACCCTAATTTACTAATTTACTAAATTAAATAACTATAACTATGTTTGATTTAATTAATTATTCTGATAAATTTATGAATGATAAGAATATCAACTGATTGATTGATTTTTATTGATTGATTCATTATTTCACATAACAGAAAATCTCAATTCATGGTTCATGTTCCTTCTGTTGAATTTAAAATTAATTTTTTCATATGTGTAATATGACTTGTTATTTAATAATTAGAAAATCAAATATTGAACTTGCCAAAAATATTTTGGGTAAATACTTGTGAAGGGACAAAATTACTCCTCTTTTCGAAAGATTTCAAGGAATATCGACAATATTACTTTAAGAGGTTTTTAGATATTTTCCTTGTTTTCATTATCATTACTCGTAACATTTGAAACTACACTCTAATTATCACGATATTAGTGTACCTCATTAATTGTTGTATAATTACTAAGCCGCTTAAGTTGCATGAATGTCTCTACCGTTCATAGATTGTTAACAATTTCGAATTATCGGACATAGCAATACTCATAATTGGAGGAACTGGCAATTAATTTCCCATTGAATATTGAATATAGCACAGAGAAGTACAAATATCACATTTCTAGAGTACGAGGTTTCCATATTGTGTTGTATTGAGCTTCCATATCCAGTAATCCCAAGAGATTTGGTAAATCAACCTAAAGAATTTATTCTGTTGACCAAAAAATGTCAATTAATTTCAGGAACGAAATATGAAGAAATGTAAATCAGATTTTTAAATGAAATTGAGAAACTATCAAATGAATTTCATATCTGTGAATTGTAGAAAACGTCACTATTAATTCAGAAAGTTATAAATGTAATACCGATTTATGAAATATACGTATAACAAATTTAAATAACATTTGCTACTTTAATTAAAATTTACTAATCAGATTTCATTTAATTATTTATAATTACCATCGTGTAGGTGTAGAAATAACTAACATCAAATACATCAAACAAATGTCTAATTAAACTGTTGAAATTCAATCGGAAAATTACGTTAATTTTTGAAATAATTAATTTTGAAATAATTAAAAGCTTTCCAAAGCTTTCACGGAAACCCTTTACAAATTTCCACCAGTTTAGGATTATTTATAGTAAATATTGATATTTATATTCTTAAAAATAGCAGCAGGATAAATTAATTTAAATTTACATAAAGCATAAACTAATTAATATCGCTAACACTTGCATATGAAAATAAAACAATCGCAACGAAGGAAATTTCGCATTAAAATGTATTCATTGAATTAAATTATGCGGAAATGACGTGAAAACGGGCAATCGCCTCCAATTAATTACATTAATAAACGTAATGAATTGCCGCACTCGTAATTACAACTCATTGTACGAATGCGGGCCGAAAAAAGAATCCCGAATAAATGCGTCCCGGATTTCGCCACACACACTGAATGAAAATCTAAAAATGCCATAAACTTCCCCAACAACACATATTTAATGTACGAGTGACACGCAACTTTTTTTATCTAAAAATATGTCATCTTATTTAATTTATGATTCGCTCGTTTTTTGTTCCTTTTGATATTTTCTTCCTTCTTCGGGCGCGAGCTATTCGACGCTGGCGACTCTATGGCCGCATTAAAATTCATTTTTTTTTCGGCCTGCACACAGCTCCGCTTTTAATCCGGAAAAGAATATTTTAACAAGCAGTGTGAGCGCGCGAACAACTTTATTAATGTGGAAGAATAATTCGCATGGAACGAAATGGAATTAAAAGTTTTCCCGCTCGGCCCGTTCGATATTCGCCATTATATATTTTCCCATTTCGCTTGATGCCCCGCAGCGGAAGAAACAACTACGAACTATATAATGTTTGATGATCTGTTGCTTTTGATCAAAAAGCCTCATCCGGCATGCTACTTGCAGCTAGCAATCAAAGTTTTCTCTTTTGCACAAGGAAAATCTTCCAAGATGCATATTTATTTAGGTAATAGCTTTTGGCGCATAAAGTTTGCCTATTTGTTAATATTTAATTAGATATTAAAGTTTTGCCTGATGGAAATTTGAAAAAGTCTGAAAAAATGATTGAACGCATAAAGTTTGCTATTTGTTAATGTTTAATTAGATATTAAAGTTCTTCTGCATGATGGGAATTTTAAAAAGTCTGTACTTGATAAATTTCAAAATCATACAAAAGAATTTTGTAGGGACGATGTTAATTATTGTAAAAATCTGACGGAAGATATGTTTCAACAAGTTAATAACTAATTTCTTCTTTTTGAGTCTAATTCCTTTGAAACGAATTTAACGTTGAAAAGAATTTCAATTAAAATGTTTATTATAAATTATGTCGACAAGAACTACATTGTACGTATGTTGAGTTGTATAAATAAAAATTTGCAAAAGTTTGTACACATTTTTTATTCAGATTGCTTTTCAATTTTATTCAATCTTTTGCAAAAAAAGAACAGGAAAACATATTTGCTTAAAATGTATAATTAAAAATAAAGTTATTACTTTCAAATAAGTCAACAAAATGATCAAGTTGACTGAGCGTATGTTGAGTTGGCTGTATTCATGTAAATATTATTGTTTAGAAGTACTTCATTTACGTTGGAAAATCTAATTATCATTTGTTTGTTTGTATCAACAATATTATTTTATAGTTTTACTGGCAAAAAACAGAGGAAATTTCAATGTAATCCAATCTTACAAAAATAAAAATAGAGTTCAAAAGACTTTTTATTTCACCCAACTCAAAATGTACTATTTATTAATAATTAATTCAAGTTTAAAGTTCTTATGTAGAATGAATGTTCTGTATTCTCACTTAAATTCTTTCTCATTAAAGTTGTACACAAAAAATCATTATAAACAAATATGGTGATAATTTCATAAAATTTGTCAAAATGTATATTGAGCTGCTTATTTGTTTGGGAGAACATTATATTATATGTCAAAAATCAAAATCATAATCAATATATTTCAACACAGAAGATTAACAATTTATGATCACAAAGGCAATTCCTAAAGAGATTGTAAAATTTCGTTAATTCCTTTATATATATATTTATATATATTTTATGTATATATATTTATTATATTTTTATTGAGCAAATAAGATTTTCGTCTATGAAGCATCTTTATTTTTGTTTTGGATTTAGGCGCAACAAAGTTGCTATTTATTAATGATTAGGAATTTATTTTCTAAGATGGTTATTCATAGAGAAGAAATAAAAAAGTATGTTTCTGCTGGTCAAATTTTAATCAAACAAAAGATACAAAAGATACAAAAGATGGGAGATTCGAACTTTTGAGGAACAACAAAACAATAGGCAATACAATGTACAAGTTTATTTCATGTTTGAACAAGAACTTTTTCATTCAATCTAATTTTAGAATGTTTATTATAATAAAATGTTGAGAAAATAAGTCTGTACTAGTTACATTTTAAAATCATAAAATAAATAATTTAGAGATGCGAGCTTTTGTTGAACAATGTCTACTTCATTCTGATCCTATAATCCTGATCCTATGAAACAAACTGGAGAAACAGTAATATGTATAATTACTTAAAAATTGAGATTTTAATTATTCCATAATTACTACAAATTATATCAACAATATGTTCAATTTATCAACGTATTTTAAGTTGATGTTAAGTTAAGTAATTGAAAGTAATTTTCTTTCCCGTTGGCAGTTTGGATAATTTAATTATCATTCATTTTGTATCAACAACAAAAACAAACTTTTCTAATTGTAAGTTGACTTGACAAAAAAACTTTCAAACAAACTTGGAATAAATTAACTAAATGATCAAAACATCGAACCAATAAGAAAAACCAAAAACAATGCAATTCCAGAACAAAATTAAGAACCAATAAATATTAAACCTCAAAAAATAAAAATCTCGGAAATTTTTATTAATATACGCGTATGTTTTCCTCTTAATTAAAACGTCAATTAATGAACGGACTTGATGGTCAGATAATGCCTTAATTGACTAAAAATAGATAAATTTCAATATCGATTCAGTCCTGTTATCATGAACTCGTCGGCTCCAACGAAGTTATTGTCATCGAAAGCGACGCGCGAAGAAGAGATTGAAAAGTGTACGACAATTTAATCAAAACTTTCGCATTATCTATGCAAATGCATCCTCCCACAACATCAAAGAATAACTTGCACAACTCGTCTCTTCGCCAAGAATCAACAACTCAGCAAAAGGACAATTTTCGTTAACATTCATAAAAGTTTATACTCACATTTAAAAATGTGTTTAGTCTTAAGAAGATGCGATTGTTTCGTGCTGTGCGTTTACGGTTGTGCAATTGCAGTCAGTTCACATTGAATCTTGTCAGTCTCATGGTTGTTAGTGGCGCTTCTGCGTTTTCTTGTGATTCTTGATTGTTTATATTTCGAATGTTCATTCAAACGAAGTTGTAGCAAGATAAGGAATAAAAACGCTCGCACTTCATTTTTGCGCCGAAAACTAACGAAAAGAACGTAAAACTTCGGCGACAAATTGCCCGATGGCTGAAAATAGCAATCGGAATGGATTCGTTCGCGATGATGGGTTGCGAATCTTGGCGCGTTTGAATTCGCGCGTTGGGTAAATCCGGTGGAGCCGCCGTTTCAAAATCGTACCCGAAACGGTGCCGAGAGCGCGAAGAACTGCCGTCCGGTCCGGGCGCCGCGGAACCGCGTAAAAGTTGGTACGCAGGCGTTGGAGGCGGCTGTGGAGGCGGCAGAAGTGGCGGAGGTGGTGGTGGTTGTGGAGGCGGTGGTGGCAGCACATTCTCGGCCGGCTATCAACACGCATCCGTGTGCGATACAAACCAAAGCAGCCCCCGCAGCTGGAGGAAGTCGTCGGTGGCGGAGGTGGCGGCTGGCGGAGGTGGCGGCTGGTGGTGGCGATGGTCGTGGTGGCGACAACCCTTCAGGGGGTTGTTGGGACGCTTTCTAATTGTCATCATTTTAGCGCTATTGCGTTGAGTGTGGACGTGGGTATTCATTGCAGGAATTGGGTTTGCTTTGTCTTGAAGTTTTCTGAAATTAAGCCAGAATTCTGCAGAGGGCTGTAAGGCTGATACAGTACGAAAGCTCTCATGGTCGCGTAGTTGATATGCTAATTGTGCTCCAATGAGCTGGAACAATCTTCCAATTGGAAGAGTTGAAGAAAGTTCTTTTGCAGTTGTAAAAAATTTGGAATTTTTAAAGAGTTGATTATTATTTTATTGTTTACCTATATCAATGTCATATTTTAACTAGAGATCCTTTGGTTGAAAAATGAATGAAGGGAATGTTCATGCTGTGGGAAAACCAAAATATGAATCGGGGAAATTCTACAAAAAAGGTGATTTCCCAGAAGTCATATTTGAAAGGTCAAACATTCTTGTATTAAACTTGATTGTATTAAATTGTACAATCGTCAAGAAGGACATAATTTGAATTATCTATGATTTGCAATAAAATTGTCAATTGAAAATCCAGGGCTTCGAACCGATATATTTTTCGTTCCGGTTCAACTTTTTAAAAATATATCGGTTCAGTTCTGGTTTTCGTTCCGAACAAAATAACGGTTTTTCGGTTTCGGTTTTCGTTATCGTTCCTTTTCATTCATGAAACCGAAATAAATTTACAACTTTTGCACATGATTTCTTATCTCTTTCTTATCTGAGCCCTTTTCCTAAATTGAAGTCAGTACTAAAAACAGACCTCGACAAAATGAAAATACCATACTTTTTTCTATAGAATAGTGAATTCTATAAACAAAACAATAAATAGTGGTTTACCCAGAGTATCAAAAAAACTGCCTCAAGAATGAAATAAACCGATATTTTTTTTCGGTTCAGTTCCGGGTTTCTTTCGTTCCAGCAAAAATAACGATTTTTTTCGGTTATGGTTCGAAGACCTGTGAAAATCTTTGAAATGAAAATTTTGGACACCTCTGTTTTGTTTTGAAAAAGTGGTACCACATTCGTGTCTATCATCGAACCATTTTTTTTTACTCATTTAACTCGCTCATTTTCAGAATGCATCAACTCTATTTAAATTAATTATTATAAACGAATAAATTCGTTGAATCACTTGTGTAATAGTACTACGATACAAATTGAAAAAGTTTAAAATAACATTTCGCCCACGTTTGATATTTGGCATTTAATTTTACCGAAGAAAAGTTGGTAGAATGATTTAAGAAAACACAAAAATCAAAACCTTGCATAATATGGTCATATTTGTCAGATCTTAAATATTTGAAACCTTAATAATGAGCACTTTATTTTGAGAATTAATCATTTTAGTATTGAGTAAAATAAAAGTTATTCAATTCTGTTGAATAAAATGAAGAAGAAGGATGTCTACGTCATTTATATAACAACTAATATTATAATAAAGTTTTTGAAACACTTTTAATTATTCTCTAAACTCTTAAATAACTACTATTCTATTTCAAAATCACAATGAAGGATAAAAGTATTTTTCTGCTATTTTATTGATATTTTGTGATAAATAATTCCCGTATTTTCATTATGCAGTAATTTTGTTCTCGTTCAATAACAAAATGTTATTGATTT
Organism: Aleochara sp. GC000083; assembly: GCA_030264555.1. NCBI lineage: Eukaryota > Metazoa > Arthropoda > Insecta > Coleoptera > Staphylinidae > Aleochara > Aleochara sp. GC000083. Next base: position 32,470 of record JARJDZ010007905.1, read on the forward strand.
ATTATATAATCAGAAATATTTTCTAGTACTCACATCTGTCCAACTTCATCAAATGCGTCCTGTTTTTATCAGTTGCAAAAATTTCATTATTTCTTGGGACAATTCATTCAGGACAAAAAATTCTTGAACTTTTTAAAACTGTTTTGCCATACCCGTGTTTTTGGTTTTAGACCTTCAATTTTTATTTCGTTGTATAAACAATTAAAATTTTCTTTTATAAAGTCATAAGAATATAAATTTGCAACTTCAAAAAAATTAGAGTATCACTTTTAATTTTGAATTGAATTACTACACATACATTTTAAATCGTAATGTTCTAATCCATTGAATCCTTCGGCAAGAAGCTACAAATTTGCTTTGGGCCATGGAATGGCTTCGTAATCTCAGACCTTAATCACCATTGGGAAAAGTTACCAATCGCAACAATCAGAAGCAAAGCTGGGAGGCTTGCAACAGCTCGCCAAAGTCACGAATCACGTTGCCTCCGTTTGTCTTTTTATTTGTTGATCGAGCAGTGAATTGACAAATTTATCGCCTATCGAGGACTCTCATTCGCGAATTAGACAAAACGACCCCATACTCGCTGAACCCGCTCTCAAATCCGAGGAGAAGGAAGCCATCCGAAAGCCAGGATATAACAACACGCATAAAAGATTAATGCCCGACAAGTCAGTTTTTTTTTCTAGGCCGCTTGGTACAAGGTACTTGATTTACTGGCTGGCATTTTTATTGCATGCGCCTCCGTCGATGGCTTCCGCTCGTCTGCAGGCCGCAAACAATTTTCATAGTCATAATCCAGCGCGAGGCTGACGAGTTTGTATTAAAAGTTTTTCCATAAAACACGCCTGATTGACAAGCGTCGCAAGCGCTCGAAGCTTCCAAGTAGACGCTCTGCTATCAGAAGAGATTGTAATTGACATCATGCGACCAGAGCTGCTGATTCTGAGTGTATGCGCTCGAAAGTTGGTGTTGCACGAGATGCTTAAATATTTAACCGGCTGCCTGATTTTCGGATGAAGCCGGAAGTTGCCAGCCAAGAACATGAGGAAGATTGCCTTCGTCAAGTTTCCGCATTTAAACTTGAATTTACTTTAGGCTTATTGACATTCAATAAAATCAATGCGGGCAACGCTAACGAGATTAAAAGTTAATTACAATGAGATTGCTAATAATATTTGCCAAGTTTACAAGGATATGGGACGTTAGGTAATTGTTATTTGTTGACGAGTTTATTCCGTCTTGGAGTATTTCCAGGATTTGATTAAATTATGAATTTTCAAGTCATTATTCCTCATGAATGCACGCCATCAGAAGTTAATTTTAGGTTTGATGAATTGAACTTCTCAGACAGTGTAATTTCAAATTATTTCTTTGAGTGAAAAAACTCCAAAATTAAAGGAAGCAAAATTATTGTTCAGTTTCAAAACAATAAATTTGGAGCAAGAATAATAACAGACTTTAGATCCAAGAAATTTTGCAGCTCATCATTTTTAATTCAGGATTTAAAAATTATAAGAACAAAAGTTGTTGAGTTAAAAAATGGGAGCAGGATTAATTAAAGGGTTTGGATCCAAGAAGTCTTAAAGTCCATCATTTTTATTTTAGGATATAAAATTATAAGAACAAAAGTAGTTCAGTTTCAAAAAATGAAATTTGGAACATGAGTGATTAAAGGGTTTAGAAACAAGAAATCTTAAAGCTCATCCTGTTTATTTTAGGTTTTAAAAATTATAAGAAGAAAAGTTGTTAAGTTTGAAAAATGAAATTTGGAACAGCATTGATTAAAGAGTTTAGATCCGTGAAATATTTCAGTCCATCATTTCAATTTTAAAAATGTATGGAAACAAAAGTTGTTGAGTTTCAAAAAAAGTTGAGGACGAAAAAATTGAAAAAATTAAACTTCAAGAAATCTTACAGTTCATTACTTTTAATTCAGGATTTAATGATTATAAGAAAACAATTGTTGAGTTACAAAATAAAAGGAACAGGACTATTAAAGGGATTAAAGGGTTTAGATCCAAGGTATCTTGTAGTCCATCATTTATATTTCAGGAAATTTATATGAAGAAAAGTTGTTGTTCAGTTTCAAAAAAAAATGAGGTGGGAAAAATAGAAAAGTTTAGATCCAAGAAATCATGCTATCCATTTTTCTTATTTATTTATTTTTTTTTGATTTAATGTGCTTCATACAACAAAAACCAAAATCAGTGCCATAAAGAAACTGTTAAGGTAATACATCAAATTTGCTCAATGCACTTTGAAAATATAATTAAAGTTAATCATTAATAAGATTTTGTCTTCGCTTAATCCATTTAGGAGAGCGATTTACATAACGCGAAAGAAAAAGAAACAATTTTAGGCAAATCCGGAATTTACCAAATTAATTGTGAACAATGTGATGCAACATACATAGGACAAACCGGGAGAAAATTAAAATTTAGAATAAAAGAACACAAAACAGACAAAACTAACATGGGCAAACATATACTATTCAACAATCACAACATAGACGAAACAAACATAAAACTACTACATGAAACACACAAAGGATACAAAATGACACTTTTAGAATACCATGAAATTGAAAAAGCCAAATCAAAAAAACATTAATATAATCAACTATCAAATTGAAATGAATATTAAACTTATTTTCCAATAAATTCCAATTCAAGTTACAATGGAATATATAAATAAATAAAAAAGATACGTCAGAGAATCAATCAAACAACAACGAAAAAAATATTATAACCAGTCCCTGAAGAAGCCAAAGCGTCGTCGAAAATCGAATAGGAGAAGAAAAATATAATATCACAAAATATATGATAAGTGCTATAAGTTCTTTTAAAATTCACACTTTGAAAAACTACATTTTTATGGTGTTATGTTGCAAGAACTAAAATTGTAATATATATACAGATACTAATAATAAAGTAATAGAAATATATGATAGTCATGCCTCTTAATTACTTCTTATGTTCATCCATGTTGTATAATACTCTTCAACAACCGACATTCACAAACATTAATCCCACCACGAAAAAAAGCTTACATCTTCAAGAACATAAAACATCAGATCCCAATTATGACCTCCTGGAATTTTCTAACTTCAGGGTGTTTCACTGTCCACCAGGGTATGCTACACTCATAGCAATGTTTTGTGATAAAAATTTATTGTGCCTGTCGCAACTAAGTCCATTCACAAAGCTTCAGGAGTTTACTCGACCTCGTTCTTCTGGGTTAAAATTCATTGACTGCATGTTTCCAATCGAAATTTTCCACTGAGAGCCCAAGATTGCAGACACCCCTCAACCACAGCTGGACCACCCTCATTGCTGGTGCTCCAAACTATACAAAACTGTATACAAGTTGAAATAAGTCTTCATGTCGTATAAATTTCCAACGCGCACTTTGCGCGCACTCGTAAAAGTAAATGGAACTTCGACGAGCTTTTAACAACGGCCGACGCTCGCATTCCAAATCGACCAAGCAAGGCTGGAATTTTGCAAGGCACAGCCTAGAAAATCCATTCATATAATATGCCAGCTTCCAGACTCGCCATCTGAAGCCAAGGTTTGAGGTATCAACGACGTGAAGTCCCTGTGTCATAAATAAGAATTTCTGAAGGGCTAATTTGATCTTCTTTCAAGTGCAGTCGGAAATTTGAACAGGGTGAATTGAGAACGACGTGTTTCAAAGGAATTAGGAAACAGGGAGCAAATTCCTTCCGGGTTATTGTGCTTCAATGTTTTATGCATCAATAAATAGGAGATAAAGGCAAGCGGACATTCCTCATGTATATTGTAGTGATTTAGACAAGAAATTAAATAAAAGGTGATCATTTATATGTATACTTTTAATTGCACATACTGCATTATTGCAATCAATGATATCAAAAAGAACAATTTCAAGAGCAGTTGTAGAAATATTATTTTGTTGGACTAATTATTTTATTTGAAGTAGGATCATACATATACAAATTTATACATTTATGATATAGGTGCTAATATCTGCAATCATGTGTAATTCGATGGTTGTTGTTTTCTGATGACTGATATTTTATAATTGGACCTTTAATTAAATCGAGGAAATTTAGAAATAGAAATTGAATAGTGTTCATTTTTGTTTGATATAGTGTTTGATATAGGCAATTTAATGTACACGCGTTTTGTATAGTAAAGTCACATTCATGTTTATAATCCGAAATAGTGAGATCATGATCAAGTGATTGAAATGTTACATATTTTCGCAAGAACTAAGTGGAAAAGTACACTGTCCATCAACTTATCAGTTGTGATGTTCTCCTGCACAAGTTTATTATGGCATGTACAAGCCAGATATTGCAATTCTAATATTGTTTGTTGGTTATCGAGTGTTGGTTTTATTCATTAATATCTTATGATATTGCCTAAACAATTTATTTATAGTAGGGGGGCAACTTCTTTTTTGCCAAATAGACATAGACTTGAAGTATGATGGATAAATAAAAATCAAACCTTTACAAAATATAAAAAAAATCATTTTTATTTTCAAAATCATGTAGATTGCTAACAATTACACAATTTGCATGTTGCTCTCCTGGTTTATAGGATTAGGATTGTAATTGATTGATTCATTGTTTCTATTTTAGAAACTGCATATGTTGTTTGATTATCACCACAAATTAGCACAATTCTTCTGTCTACCACTGCATCTTAACTAGAAATAAGTTGAGATAAATTCCAACAGTTTGAATTTTTGCAAGTTTTTATCCTCGTCCAAAATTATATTAAAGATGATTTCAAAGTCTGAACGACCAGTAAACGACTTATATGATCATATTATGTAAATGTCTATGTTGCAAGCCATCACAATGCTAGCAACGTGACATCAAGCGAAAAGAGAATGCGACAATTTTTTGTCACCTACTTATACGCAATATTAATAAAAATAATTATCTATTATATCAAGTTCCGTTATTATTGTTATGCTTTACATGCTGGATATTTTTTGTTTATAGAGTTGTTATTGTTCCAGAATGTCTTAAATTATTTTGTTAATTATATTCAATTACATTTACAGTTTTGCTTCTTAATTTACATCAAATAAATCTTAACAAACTCACAAATTATTAAATTTGTTGTCATCAGGTGATTTATGTATGACTACTTGTCTTAAAGGAACCAATGAGGAATCTTGCATCAAAGAGGGACTGACTAATTTGATATGTTGTATAATTTAGCAATAAATCATTAAAATTAGTTTTAAATCTTAATTATTTATAACTAGATATGTTGTCTATTTATATATTTTTTACGATTAACTCGTACATCCTTCGATAGCTCAGTTGGTAGAGCGGTGGACTGTAGAAAGAAATTCTTTATAGGCATACATAGGTCACTGGTTCAAATCCGGTTCGAAGGAGTCCTTTTCGTGTGTTTTAAAAATTGTTTTTTTTTCTGGCAATTCGTTAAAATTGTTAAACTCATTACAATATTAAATACTCCTTCATCTGGTAAGCCTAGTATTCTATTAACATCACACATTAAACATACAATTTAATAACTTGAATAATTTTTGCGAATGTGTGTTGATCATAACCTAAAAATTGTGAAGCTTGAATTCAAGTTCTTGTTAAATTTAAAATATCTGGTTTGTTCTGTTACAATTTACTATGAAATTGATATTGTAATATTAAAATGTAAGGGTGTATTAATTTTTAGGTGAGCTACATTATGGACATGACTAGCTGTTGGAAGGCTGGACAGAAATCAACGCATTGACAAAGCATTCCAACATGGGTTACTCTGATGCTTTAAAATAAAGGATCATATTGGAAGGTACCAGCCCTACTGGGAAACTCTCCCAGGATTTTGGACCCAAGAGCTCAGGAATTGATGTATGATCACATAATCAAATAGCTCTGATAAGCCATGATTGAAACAAGTTTATTCCACATCTGTAAATTGATTGTCGCAAGGTAACAACATTTGAAATATTTCTCATTCCATAAATAATTTAATAATAATAATAATAATAGTTTTGCTCAAATATGAAGCAATTGCATACAACCTTCACATTTTCAAAATAGGATTCATGTTATCATCAAAATGCTTATTGATCATTGATCAGTAACAGCTATGAGGTACAGCATCAGTTGCAATTTCTTTTCTTTTCTGCATTCAAATTATGAATATTTTATTTGCAACTCTGACTTTATAATATCATGTTAACTATAAATGGCTTCAGATGTACTAATACAAAAATCAAACTCATTTCAATGCAACATGACATTCTCTTTAACCAAATTTTCTGTTGATATTTCAATTTGTCTTCTGGTATGCATTGTAGTTTAGATATATGTATAATGAAAACAGTTCTTGTGTACTCCTCCCAATGCAATATTTTATAGCATTAATTTTTGTTATAGAATGAAGATTCTGAAGGAATCTCAAATGCATTGTGATCTACCAGAAAGGTGAGTGTTGATTTTGTTTTGAAATCAGCTGATGGTTCTCTCAATTATAGATTCATGGAGATTATTTAATTCATAGGATGGACAATCAAATTGAATGAACAACTCATGTTGCAAAGCACATTTTGGGGGCCATAATTTCAGCTGCAGCAGTTTTATATGGTAATATTAAATCTTTTAATCACTACATATTAATCAAGTACTTATTCATTTTCTTTCATTTAGAATCTATCTACTAGTGTTGGAGGATAGAAGGAATCTTATTACAAGAAGAAGAACTATGATTAGTTTATTGAGAGCAACCATAGTTTTTTCTAAGGTACAGTATAAATTATTTCGATAAAAGTAATTTGTAGAACAACATGTTTTAATGCAATTTCTTTCATTCATTATCAGTGCATTCCTCATGATTTGCTGTAAGGATCCTTCTTGTGAATCACCTAAAAGAAATGAAGAATTGAGTCAACTACAGGTCCTGATTACTATGAAGGTGAGTTTCTTTATTACATATTTGGTTCATTTGCCTAATTAGAAATTAGCACACGGTGCTCCGTTTCACATGGTAAATGTGATTATAAGGAAATCTGTTGTATCGACTTCACAGAACAACGTTCAGCTTCTCCTATTTCCCGCTAGGCGTCCTGTCATTTTTTTTTAATCACATGCCCGTGGTGGCGCTGTAGTCAATTTTCGATTTTTGTATTTTCATATTTATTCAGTATTTACTTTGTTTATGGAATTTGATGCAATCGTTGTGGGAATAAAGTCATTACTCCCTCCACGGATTGCATGCTGGCGTGGAGAGCATCTCATCTATGTTCTCCCTAGACCAAGAAGTAGCCTTAAAATTTGTGATGAAATGACAAATTATGATAATTTTAACTGATAGTGGGGGTGAATTACTGGCAGCACTGTATCAATTAATCTATTGTTTATCAGTATGTTTATATACAAAGTCAATAATTTGTATGGCCAATTGCACAGAAGCAATGAATGATTTAAAAGCAGAATTGTCGAACTAGTGTAGATCAGATTGTTTGTCATATTGCATCAATTGGTGACTCTGTTTGCTGGAACTGAAATAGATATGTACATACATTCATATGCTTGCTGTAATTTTTCTAATTTTTTAGACTAATTAATGTCTCATGTTTTAGTTGTGAATCTGCCATCACTCAAGCAGAACTTGCACCAGATTGGCAACTTATGGCACATTATGAGGTTAGTGTAATTTTTTATTTAATTATATATATTTGCAAAAATAATTAAATATTTATTACAATAAGGGTTAAACAATATTTGCTAATTGCATTCCTATTTTAGATTCACAAAGAAATTGCAAGCATCAAGTTTCTTATTGTATAAACCTGGTAATGGGCAAACAACTATCTTCTTACTGTTTTATAAGAACATTTATAAATTCAGTAGTAGTGCTCTATTGCACAAGTTGGAGAAGCAGTACTACAAGCAGTAAGAACATGATTTATTGAAATCAGTATTACTTTGACATATACAGCTTCTAAATTTAATAGTTCATGTTTATGAACCAGACAACAAAAGGTAATTTGAAATCTCTATAATTGAATAATAATTCTCAATTCATACTAAATCATTGTCTAAAGTTTTGTTACAGTGTGGAGAGTAGGGTGTGTATCGTTTTGACACTGGAAATGGAACTTGGCATTGAAGAAGTATATTCTCAACTAGTAATGGGGTCTGTCTAGTTACACTTTATGCAGCTTTTCACATTTTCTGTGACTATCACAAGCCACAGGATTGAAGGACAAATGGAAATATCGAGGTAATGTAAGTTGTAATTTTATTTTTCGTGAATCCATAAAAACGCTGCTATAAACAGCCAGTTACTTGACCGGAATGATTTTAGCGGGGTTTCATAACGTTATTAATTATTAAGTAGTTACGATCACGCAAAATAGTTTATTGTAGAGGATACATATGCATATAATGTAATAGTTTATTTCTTCGAATCGGTTAAATGGTCATGAAAATATGTTTAATTAGAAAATATGCAATTTAAATGAAAAAAAAAACGGAAATTAGATTGACCTATGTGAAACATCATGAACCGTGACTGTAGTCTATAGTCTAATACAAATAACAGAAATAATAAACTATTATGCTTGATAGTAACTACTTGATCCTAGGTCCTCCTTGATCCTAGGTGGGATCCCACTGGGTCATTTTTGTACGTTTAATTACGCTCCTCTGCATCACGTTATCGCGCACTGCTTAAGTATGTTCGGCTTAAGTCGCTTTGTCTCGCTTCAGTAGTGCTCAGACGGTTGACGCGTCCGGTCGTATTGTTGCTGCTGCTCCGTGTTGCAGTTCCGTGATTCCGTAATGTTAAGCGCCATTG
>JARJDZ010007906.1:0-27210 GCA_030264555.1 Aleochara sp. GC000083
GTAACCGCGTATCGGGCTTCAAGCGCCCTCACGCGAGGAGTACCAAGCGCCCTAGGCGAGCGCAGTTGGAATTACCTCAACTCTGCCAAATTGTGGAAAAGTCCACTACCCCTACACAACTAACCAAGACCCTTTAGAATTGCTGACAGTTGACAAAGCTGTATAATTAGAGATTTTCAAAAAATAAATTAACTTCTAACCGTGTCACTGATCAAAAAATTCTAAATGAGAAAAATACTTCAAAGTGTGATAAACAAATTTATTGTGCTTTTCCAAATATACACATGGTAAGGAATGTGTTGAGTTATTCTCTTGCATTTGTTTCCTGCCCTCCATATCAGTTATTTACATAATTCTTTATTAATTATCTAATATGGACGTAAATAACATGATAAATATAACAAGCAAATAGATTTTAAAATTATAGAGAATGCATTGCGAGAGACGTTATAATTTGGGCATGCTCATACGTAGGGGACATTCGTATTAATTTTCACAAGAGAAAATTCAATTGAGCAGAAATTTCGATAACTGCACCCAAATTATCCACTTGCTCGTTTCATATGGAATATTAATTGCTATTACGAAGTCGTAGACATTGCCAGAAATTCTTAACGTTAGATATACAAAGATCGCAGAAGTGTTAAAAAGGTGTACAGATTGTTAAACGTGGATATGATTTAAGATCCGTGTGTGTTCCCCTATGTCTGAACCGAAATCCAACATTCACTCGAAATAATTTCTTAAGAATTAATTAAGTACTGTATAAATTAAGTCGATATAATCATTTGATTACTTCAATAAAAATGATACTAAATTGATAATAAAACGTTATTATATACATGTATCGATAGTATCTCACTAAAAAACATAACTAATGTCAACTTCCTTCAACGCTTATCTCATATGAAAAAATTAGATATATCTCTTAGTTTTGTATAGTTTTTATCTTGTTATTTACTCATTATATATAGTTTTATCCCGGGATAAAATAGGCGTAGTTTCTGAATTACATGGTTTTTTTCACAATACACCGAAGTTGTTGCATTCATTCTTCATTCAACCAGACGAAAGCGCCACATTAATGATGCATAAGAGCAGTTATCCAACATTACGTCAATCCCAAATGTCTGTTGGGAAATTGTTCACTTCCGTCTGTTCTTGTATTAGATTTCCATCAAGCGAATAGGATATTCGCAAACGCATCCGCAAATTGCTCTGAATATAAAATAGGATATTTAATGTGTTCATGCTTATTAGATTATTGAACAGTAAATACATACCCTTGATGGATTAATAACTCGCAGTATTTGTGTTACAACGCCATTCGGGGCAATAGTAGTCCCAGATGGTGATAACATTTGTAATTGGAATGTCTGCAACAATTATTTCATTGTACAACTTGACGGCAAATAATTTGAAAGAACTTACCCGTGGAACAGCCGCTTGAAATAAAAAGTCAGTCATATTTGATAACGTATAATTCGACGATGTGACCGTAATGGAAATAGTATTGTTATCACTCTTCTCTAGTGAAAATATGATTTTCAAGCCATCTTTGTCGAAAGCCGTTATTGTGGGTATATCCACTTCTACAAATTGAAAATGTAAAAGAATGAACAAATGGATGTATTATGAAGCACACATACCGTTAACGGAATTAGTATTCATGAAGTTGCCACTCAAGAAGTTTGAGTTATTCTGATTATTTATCGGAATTTGCGCCTGATTGTTGTTCTCCAGAATCAACCCGATGCCGCTGTCGGAAGAAGGCATCGAGGGCATGATGTCTAACCCGCCCAGCAGATCCAGTAGGTCTTGATTATTACTATTCGATACCGGCTGACTTGACGGTATTATCGCATTCGATTTTATGATATCCATATCACTTGCATCCCCACCCAGCAAATCCAAAAGGGCATTCTAAAAGCAAGTGTTAGCGAAAACAAACACTTGATGGAAGCAATACGTACGGATTCGTTAACTGGTTGGTGTTGAGGACTGTCGTCTAGTTTCAAATCGCTTTGGTCTGAGTCGCCGTTCGTCTGTACATCATTTGATGTACGAAGAACTTCCATGGGCGGCATGCGTTCTAATAAAGCGGGGCGAAGATTGCCATACTTTCCGAATAACTGCGAAAATTCCACACCGCGTTGTTGCAACTCAATGTGCAAACTCGAGCTGAATGTGTTCACAATTTGTTGAATTTTACTGAAAAAATCAATAATATTAACTAATGTCGTTTGCGTCCCCTTTGATTAATTCTGAGACAAGGAGATAACTTACTTAATACATGAAAACCTCGTACTCAATTTTGTTAACGACATTAACGTATATTGTTTAGTGATCGTTGTGTTTTGCGGTGACCACAAGAGTCGATGATAGACGTCAATAACTTCCTCCTCCAAGGGTCGTTTCATATCATGAACTTCTTCAATTTCTGTAGTCAATAGAAGGTCACCATATTCTCCTATAGCCCAGGTAGCGACCTGAATCAGCGGCTGTTTATCCATAACATCCTCAGCGAGGAATTTCCACAATTGCAATGTAATATATCCTTGCTGCGCGGTCGTTTCAGAAATCAATTGAATCGTGCACGTAATCACATCATCGCGAACATAATTCCCAGCCTAGAATTAAAATTAAATCTTAATCTACAACGTCGCTACAAAAATAAATACGTACAGCAACCAGAACTTTGAGCAACGTATCCAAGTGCCACTTCTTATTCGGAGAATATCGCTCCGCTGCGTGCACAATGTTGGAAGAACATTGTGCCTTAAATTCCGGATCGGCCTTCTCCAGGAAGAGCAGCAACTCCTTCATCATCGTTCTAATATTCTGCATATTTATCAACGCGAACGAAAGCTCCATTGCTCGGCGTCGAATGGACACGTCCGGATCTTTAAGGCATTCCAAAATTGTCGAACGATGACGTTGCACGGCAGATGTGTCGACGTGCACCGTACGCAACAGCGTGTTCAGCGCAACATAGCGTATATTTTTATCGTTATTGATGAGGAAACGACCGAGAATATTGACGGCAAGAACACGTAAACCGCCCTCGGATTTGATATCCATAATCGACAATACGGTTTCGTACAAAATTGTATTGCCTACATTCTTGCTGGTCTCCGTATTGGTAGCAACTTGTGCTAGGATATCGTTCATTGCCTCCGAAGCGTCAATGTCGTTCTTGCCTAGCACACGTAGTAGCTTTAAGATTTTCACTTGCAGGAACGGGTCACTAACGCCGGAGACATCGTGCTCAGGCGAGTAACCAGCAAGGATCAAGTTCTTCAGGATGCGCACCAAATTAGGGACAATCTGAAACAAAGACTAATTAACATCCAACCCATGCCAATTGCAGTCAATCATATTTGGTTGAAACAATTAAATTGCATATTCCAGTTCAATATGGACTTCATAAATTGGTTGTATTAATTAATAAATAAATGACTATCTGGTGCAAACACACTGTTATGATTTTAGCTAGAAAAACTGTGTGTAAGAAGTATTTAGGTTCATGAATAAAAGATATATCATGATTAAGTTGAAATTCCCTACAGTGGAAATGAATGCTTAACTTAAACCTCCAAACCTTTGGAAATTTACCACGACTAATTTTGTTTAGGTCTAATAATTTTAAGCAATGATTCATTGTAGTAACTAGTAAGCTATCATTATGTTGTTTGACAAATGTTCAGTTATACAAATGAAACATATATGGAAGAAAATCCTAATAAGTAACAAATTGCAAATATAGTCACAAATAGAAAGCACCAACAACCAATACAGTTAAGCACAATAGCATACCTCACAATTTGAGCAGTCCTAGACAAAAGGACCTAATTAGTAAAGAATACAGAAGACAAAGAATATATACATGGAAAGATTACATTTGGCATGCACAAAACCTTATCTCCGAATTATTTTGATTAAGAAATGTTAGTAAGAACAGCACCATAATTTACCTTTTTGAAATGATTGAGTGTATCTGGACTGTGTTCACACATTTCCGTGATAAGTGTAACGCCGGTAATCAACACACCTATAAAACAAATGAAAGTATGTACATTGATCACATTGATTGAGAGTAATTAAAAATTATACCATGATTTTTCTCAGATAAGAGGCTTCTGGTGGCTGGTAGAAAGATCTCCATCAATTCGGGTACACGTTTGATAATCCTGTAAGCACAGAGTGCAGCCTTCTTGCGAATATACGCATTGGGCGACTTCATAAGGCGCTCTACTTCACCAGCCAAATCCCTAGCCATTTCTGGTGATGCAATTGCACCCAGTGTACAAAGCGCCAAACCAACAACAAATTGTGTAGATGAATTTAGATCACTGAAAGAACAGTAAAGCATTATTGAGCATCTTCATAGTTTAACGCTTCAATGGCTTGGTCATACTTCTTGAGGCAGTTCGTTATTAGTAGATGTACATCCTGTCTCTCATCCAGCAGCAACATGGCACCCAAGTAGCCAATTCGCTTATCAGTGAAGCGCTGGCTGGCTATTAGTTTGAGGCACTCCAACTGCCCGAAATGCGCCGGATATCCCAGCATGTGAATGTACAGCAGCTTGGCGATGTTTCGGCATCGCCAGACGGTGTCCTCTTCGCGGAAAGTTGACCTTATGTATGCACATTCCTTATTTACAACGCTGCGCTCCTCGGCGGCGGTGCGTGCGGCACGAATCTGCCTAATCAAGTCCCGCAGGCGCATCGGTGTTGGCATTCGCACTACAACAAGCAAGTCCACAAATTAAATGATATTCAAGCAGTTAACCATGCTGATGCTTGCCTCGCTCCACAGCCTCATTGATGACCTGCTTAATTGTGGCCATATTGAAAGCAGGATTGAATCTGAAATGTGTTTCAATTAAAGCCTAATCATCTCGCACACGTGAATCACAAAAATCTATAATTACCCATGTTCAGAGGCATTCATAGTGGTACACAAGCACAATTAAATCAAGCCACAAGTACTGAACACGTCAAGAGTCAGGCATCAAGTTCGTTTTGCAAAAGCCGAACGGACACCACGTTCGAATCGAACCCCTGTGAGCGCACGTTTTCGTTGCAATGCCTTAATGAGTCGCCTTGCGATTAATAACATTCGTCATCTATTGCATGTATTGAACAGGTAGCTCATATACACCTGCACACCAGCAGTAACGTTGCACCAGCCGCACGTTCCAGTCGTTCCAGCCGTGCAAACTCAGAACAGGACGGACTGGATGTTCACTCGCTGATCAAAATAAACGTTTACAAGGCGAAACTAAAAATACCCTTAAACGCTTACGTTGGCGAGCGATTTCAGAGCATCCCTTCGAAAAATTGACTTAACTGTGACGGCTGTGACGCTTCTGACAGCTACGCGAGGGCGACAACAGGCTAAACGCACACACGGCACGCACACAATCCACGAAATCGAGCCGGACCAGCCATATGCCGTATGCAGAATATGCAGGAATAGCAGTAATCCTGCGAACACACCACAGCAAGCAAAGCGCGAGTCACTCGCAACATGGCTGCAATGATGCCAAAATTATAGGAACGTCACACAATTTCATTCTTTCAAACTAATTCAGAAAATATGATTTTAGATATTAATTAAAACATTTTGTTTCTAAGCAACTTGTGATGTACATAGTTGGTTGAAATTATTTATATTTAATTGTTAATTCTTGTATAATCAAGCTACGTCAAGCTAATACAGAGAGTTGACATCTTTACAAGTCAACATTCCATTGATAATAAATAAAATTGCGTTTATTTCTTTTATTTGATTAATGATATTTATAGTAATAGTATTCGCAGTAATATTTCGCAAATTCTTATACTTTAAAATTCATTCATTATTGCTTGATTTTATTCTTGTTTTGCGAAATTTCTTGAAACGCTCTTTATATGGATCTGGCAACATTGCATTCCGAGTAAACAAAAATTTAAATTGTTCCATTCATAATTGTTTGAACAAACTCGCTTATGTTTATATAAATATACTTTTATAATTCTGATTTGCAGGCAAGCACATTAACACATTTACTCACCTTCGATTTAATTCTGGGGGCAAAACACTCCAATCCGATTCGAAATATGGATACATCGTAAACAAAAACCTTTATAACTTTTAATAATTGACACCAAGTACAGAAACAATTTACACCTAAATGATAATGTTTAGAAAGCCGTCGACATTAACTATCAATTGACGCGATCATAGGTACAAAACTTCTC
The DNA here is from genome assembly GCA_030264555.1 of Aleochara sp. GC000083. Classification (NCBI taxonomy): domain Eukaryota; kingdom Metazoa; phylum Arthropoda; class Insecta; order Coleoptera; family Staphylinidae; genus Aleochara; species Aleochara sp. GC000083. Next base: position 6,249 of record JARJDZ010007906.1, read on the forward strand.
CAGCCTTCCAGGTGATAAGCCTTATCTCACTTTTGAACTGTTATATCAGTTATATCCGTATATATAACGTTTCACTGGGGAGCTTATCTTCTAGAAATGTTTGTTATTCAGTATTGCTGGTCACGTATTTTTTTATTCATTTTATAAAAATGCACCTAGCAAAATATGAGAAATATATAACAAAAAGTTTTACATAGTTAAATTTTGCTGAATGTATTTGCAAATACAAAAAAAGAATCAAGAGAAGACATATTGGGATGAAAGAAACAGTTAGTAGTTATGAAAAATATGTTTGATATTTGTTAGATTAATTTAAATATAATGCAACAATAACATTTATACTTAGTAGCCATAAATATGAATCAAATTGTAATGAATGATATAATTTGACATTTTAAATGATTCATCTTCATTTATAGAAATTAATCACTTAAATGCTATATTATGTATACAAAATTAAAAAATAGTATTATTTACAGTTAGTTTTCATTATTTCGTGGAGGTCTAAGGAACACATTCAATTTTATACAATCAGCAAGCCACCTAATTCCTTCATCTACCCCTTCACTGAAAAATTTAATGAGTCATATTAAGAACATAATTACTTCAAAGACTAATTACCCTGTAAGAGCAGATACTGGCATTACCATACAATCCCTCTTGCCAATTAACTGGGCATTTTTGTTAAATATAGGTTTTACTTCTCTCACACCCATGCATTCTGGAATATCTTGTTTATTTGCTAGTACTAACAGTGGTATACCTTGTAAATTTTCATTAGCTATCATTTTATCTGAAAAGAAATTAAAATATATAGGGAATTGCCAAGTGTTTGTATGAACTCACCAAAAGTTTCTTTTGATTCGTCAACTCTTTCCCTGTCATTAGAATCAACAATGTATATGATTCCATGTGATTCAGCATAGTACTAAAAATAACAACATCCATACACAGTTAATTTATAACCAAGCTACATAATTTAATTCAAATGTAATTACTTTGTCCCATAATGATTGCAATTCAGTTTGACCACCAAGATCCCAAAAGTTCAACCTTATGCCATTGACATCTATTTTACCAATATTAAGTCCCACCGTCGTTGTTATCTTGCTTGGGTGCATGCTTTTATAATTCCTAGTAAGCTTTGTCTTTGCAGCTTCCAGATAGGTCTGTAAAACACAAAACATAAGCAGTCATGTCTTTAAACTCTGAGCGAGTTACTCACTGTTTTGCCTGCATTATCCAAGCCCAATATAAGTATGCAATATTCGTCCTTCTGTACCATGTATTTATAAAAGCCATGCAAAAGCGTATACATTATAATCTAGCTACATACAAGTGTACTTAATAAATTAATTTGTTAAAATAAACACATAACATGGCAGCTGCTGACAATTTCTAAGGTTACAACGAGTTGAAATCGTATATCGCACATTGGGTTGCCTACAGTAACGTTATAATAAAACTCAAATTCTTTCATTTAATTAATGTTTACGTGTAATTTTTGATAGGATTCCAACAAATTTCCACATGCCTTAACTAAAAGCGTCCTTGATTCGGTGTTTAAATAACAATTAAATTATACAATAGATTAAATTCGAAATGTGAGCACGAATGTAAATAGCTGACGTTTCATTCTGCTTGCTTATTCAAGCATTATCATATCGTGCTCGGGTTTCGCAATATGTTGTTAAAATCGTCGCTGGTTCCAAAAAATATAGTACAATTTCTTTATCGCACTACTATCAAAGACTCACCGAAATACTCAGTGGTGTCAAATTGACACTGCTATCGATAGAATCAATGCTAGCACTCATTAACGAGTGAAAAGGCGAGGCACAACGGGCATATAACATTGAATCGCATTGCAATTTGCAGCTAAAACAGTGTCGGTTGGTAGTCCACGAATTGCGTTGATTTGTTCTTATAGGTAAATTGTATTAGTTGTTGAATTTAACGCCACCGAATTCGTCATGGAGGCTTTATCGCAAGCCTTGAGGCCTTACATGGATATAATAGGTCCAGCAGCCACATACATAACAATATTACAGTTTTTTGCTGGTGCATTTATCTGCAAAGACATTTATCATAAAGGCTCTACCAAAGGTGCTTCTTCATTGCCATTTATTGGTGGTATTGTGATGTAAGTGTTTAGTTTCAGTATTTTTAAGGGTAATCCATCATATCATATTTTCAGAGGAATACTTGTTCTTAAGTTTGCACTACTACTCCAAGATCAAAACATGTTCAATGTTAATGTGATGGCAATAATTTTGAATTCAATATACTTAGGTTTTTACATTACCTATGCTCATGATAAATTTAAGGAAGTTATATTGCCTTCAATGAAAGGAGCTACACTTGTAGCTGCATTACTTCTATATGTAGCATTTGAAGATAAGGAGCAAGTTGAATTTCGATACAGTTTCATTGTAACTGCCTTGCAGTTATTTTTAATGGGTAGTCCATTAATGGAAATTGTAAGTTGTTTTATGACAGTCCTTGACTCGACACTACTTGTAAATTTTTATTTCAGAAAACCATTATTGATAAAAAGGATACATCTTCTATACCATTCCCATTAACTTTTATGGGTTTGATTGTTTCAATATTGTGGTTATTATATGGCATTGTAATAATGAACCATTTTATGGTGGTATGTATAATGTTTCTATATCTTTTGCTTTTTACAAAGAAAATATTTTAAGGTACAAAATATTCTGGGCACCACTTTATGTGCTATTCAATTAACACTCATAGCAATTTATCCAGCTGACAAATCAAAAGACAAGAAAAAGAAATTAAAAAGCAAGAAGAAGGACTAAAAAGAAAAGTTACCAAGTTATCAGAAAGACAGTACATGTTGTTACATGCAAACTTTCTGAACACCAACATTTCCGGTATTACTTACAGAGATGCAACGACGTATTATTTAGGACAAAAGTTAAGTAATTTTAATAGGATTAGAGAAACAGACAATAGAAATGTTAAGGATGTCAGATTCCATGTGATAATCTTTATACATTGTTTTAAAATAAGAAATTACTACCATTTGATGTCTTAAACAAATAATAATGATTATGTAAATATGATAAAAAATATTCACTGAATTGTTAGAAGCAAATAAACATAATTTATAATTGTTCTAAATGTTGTTTGTTGCTTAATATTTATATTTCTCAATCAATCAAATGCAGCAATGTTTACAACAAACGGTGTATTGTGGCTACTTTTTTAGCCACTAAAAGATATTTATTACATATTATCAACATTAATGAATTTTTTATACTCAAAATTTAATTTTTGTAATTTACTAGCAAGCTGAATGAAACTTGCATTTTCTTTCATCCAAGACTGTATAGTGCCCCATACATCAAGTAAATCCTGTTTGAACTAGTGACTTCAAGTTATCTACATATATATAGGTTTTATGAACATACCATAGACAGAGTTTGTCTCTGAACATACTGTTAGAAAAATAGCAGAAACAATCCAAGTAAGAATACAAACAAATATAAGCTGTTGACATGTATTTGTTTATTTTAGAAATTTCTTTCAAATGTTCAAGTTACGAATCACAATAAATATATTATACTGTATAGATTTTTTTCAAATTTACTAATTGTAGAGATGATATCAAAAGACTTGAAAATTGTTTAACAACTTGATTATAGGCAACACAGTGAACACGTTAATCCCTTCTGCAATTCCTGCTGCTTTTTCTTTTAAACATGATATTTTTCAATCTTCATTAATATAGTATACTGAATGAAATTTTTGGAGTCCATACCTAAAAGTTCCAAAGAATGGGATTAAAAAACGCTGTAAATTGTTTTAAAAATTAATTATAGGCAACACAGCAAACACGTTTCAATCTTCCTTGACCTTGAACGTTCCTGCTACATAACCTTTGCGGCTGTAAGAGCCGTCAGTATGTGTGAAGCCGTGAAGTACGCAAATGTTTCTGAAAACGGTTCCTCTTCGAAGTAGTAATATGAGTGCGTGATAATAAAGCATCCAATGCGTATGGCATTGAACGAGGGCCTAATTAGATTCCCGCAGAAGATGTATTAAACGCAATAATCGCACAATGGCAGCAACGTTCAGCTACCGTTTCTTACGCTTGACGAGCCATCGGCTAATCCAAGACAATATACCGCTTTTCGCAACGAATAATCGCTTCTATTATGGCAATAAGCGAGCGCGTGCATTACACCTGAGTCATCGCCCATTTGGTAGCGGCGGTCATGCGGAAACGACGAGCACCACGCAAGGATTGAACAAATTGCAGGCGCAGGAATTGGTGTTGCGTTTGACCGGCGAGGAACGCATTATGCTGATCGCAGCCCTGCAGGAGTACGAATCCAAGACGGTCAAAGAGGAATATGAAGGTAATTGCTACCATTCTTATTGGCAATCATAAAAACAATGAAATATCTAGGTCATCTAGGACACTTATGAAATTAAACATTTGTTTATTGTTTTTAACAGAGTACGTTACACACAGGTCGATTATGTTGAAGACTTCTGTACAAGTTGTCTCAGTTTTCGTGTCCACCCCTTTTACTCCTCAATTTTTCAGGATTTCATCGTTATTTTTAGCAAAGATACATGTTTATCTCTAGTTTTATAGTGTTTTCCAAGAAAAACAAAAGAGATACGGACCAAAATTATATTGTTCAACAGTATACTCATATTTTATTAAATCATAAGAAATTTGTAAAAATTTTGGATTGATTTCATGTATCATATATGATATTAGCTTGCTGCACAGAGATGATATTAGCAAGGAAATTATGAAATTATTATTTGCATGATATTCTTAGAAAACAATTGAACAGAATAGCAGGAAACTTAACGAAAATTAAGTTACTAAATTTAATGATGATTTCATTTTATGTTTCTTCACCTACTTTTTTATCTAGTTATTATTTCGATAGTTGTCATGCAAATTATACTAAAGAAGATAGATCTTTACAAAAAAGATTATTACGTAATCTTGCTATAGATTTTGTTTATCATATTTTTATTCAAATAATAACATTTCTTCCTTTGCCATAAGTTAGTGATGAGTTTAATTACCATGAGATAATGAAATTTTAGGTGAGTTAAATATTTTCATGAATAATTTCATTCATGAAATTATTTAATAATTAAGCAAGCCCTTCCTGACGTTTACATTTCTGGGAGAAGCTTAATGTTAATTTTTAATTGTTTTCCAAGAATATCATACAGCCAAGTTAATATTTGTATCACTCGATCTTTTGGCTGATAATATCTTCATTATACAAACAAAAATATCCTGTCATATTTGAAATCATTCTAAAATTTTATCTTTCAATTAGAGTAAAAAATGTAGGATATTTTTATTTTTTTATGCCATGTTCTTTTGTTTTTCTGGGTAAATATTAAACCTACACCTTTTCCAGTGTAATTTAGAAAGCATGAATTACATTTTAGAAAATATTTCAGATTTGTTAAAAGAATTTGAGAAAGAAAGTATGAAATGGATTAAAAATGTTTGATTAGTAATCCAGAAAACATCACTTTTAATTCAGAATGCTAAAATTTAATTTCGGTTAATGAAATGTCATTCAAAAAGCATGTAATACTAATTCTCTATTGTATAAGTTAATTTAAGTAGTAATTATAAACTGAGAGATAATTGCAGCTGCGTTAATAATGCCAATAACGTGCCGTTATGTACATATAATTTACTTATCTTTGAAATGCATTATTATTTAACCGAGTGCAGTAATCTGATTTGTATTTGAATTCTTCCGAATTTCATTTGATGTATTCTCAATCACATTTGCCTTATCTGAAATACATTTAATCGTTTCTTGTAAGAATGGTTTCTCAATTATATTTTCCAAATCTGAATTACAATTAATGGTAACTGAATTACAAATAACAAATTTGAATTACATTTGTTGCTCTTTTAATTACAATTTGCTTGCTTAATTACAATTGGAAAAGGTTCAGATATAAACATCCAAAAGTATATAAAATTTTATTAAAAAAATCCATAACACAGAGGAAATAAGGAGGTGACCTGATGCTGAGATACCTTGTATATTCTAATTTAACTTTGCAAAACTGACTTTATAGCAGTCATATAGTTAAATTCATTCGTTTTGGTTTATTACGAATTTCGAAGATGTATAAAAATCTAGACGGTTGTAAATAAGAAATCTTCATAAACCTTTAATAGTTTTAATAAAATGCCGAGATTCATAGGAGCTTTTCCAAGTGAGTGGAAAAGAAGATCTTTTATGTTTTGCAGTTTGCGTTGTCTTCTTACACTATTAAATTTTTATTTGATTTTAACGTCTCTTATACGGGGGCATAATATTAGAACGAAAGAAGTGATAACCTCGTATTTATCAAGTTCCTTTTGGCGATTACACTGCAATATTAAGCTATACAACTTGGGTTATTTAATTTAGTGATGCCCCAAATTCCTTAGTACAACATTGTCAATAGCGTCACTACGAATCCAATTAATAGAGCAAACGAGCTGTTAATCAAACGTCCTTCATGCTTTTGGGAGTTGGGATACCCTTGTTTAGTGGGTTGAGGATTTGCAATGAATCGTTACTCGACTGCCAAGGGTGTATTGATCATAAAATTCCAGCTGTTCCAATGCCAGTTTCACCTGCTGCGTTCGCGTGTTGCCATGGGGACCATTCTCCGTACATTTCCGCGCAATTGTGCCAAGCGCTCCTCTGAATTATTAAAACGTGCCCATTCAGAAAATCGTTTTCGGCAAAGCGGAGCAGTTGGAAGATTTTGCGGCATTGTCTCAAAAAGGCCGTATAGTTATTACGCTGCAACCATACACACACTGATAGATACTGAATTGAAACTGAAATTAAAGGTCAGCTCGCAGCATTCCGATGGAGAAGTAAGTACGGGCGGCCGAGCAAGATGCCTCGCTTGGGCGATGTTGATCCCACAGGATCGTATTGTCCCATGCCCGCCGACTGGTTGCAAAGAAAATACGGTAAACAGCATTGATTCTTTTTTTTTTGGGAATGCGCGCAATTAACAACTAACTTTGCAAATTTGCTCCTGGACGCTGTCGTCATTAACCATACTAATGTATTTTTAGTGAATTTTGCATTAATCACATTAGCTAATCAGTAATCATCTGCAGCTTTTCGCCGCCTAATTGTTTGTAATTCATATTTTGTAGGGTAAAGTAGTGCTGAATCATAGCATGTTTTAATATAAAATATTTGGGGTTACTATTAATTGTGTAGAATTGTAAAAGTTAATTGTTTAAAATTATAATGACAGGGAAGCTATTTTTTTATTCAATACAATTATCAAATATATATCAGTTTTGGTTAGAAGTTGTCCAAATATGGAATAATTTGTTTTATGGTATTCATTATAAATCGATAATAGGCGAGTGCGAAGAACGTCATACATACACGAGTTCTTAAATAATAGATTATATTGCAAAAATTATAGTGCAAAATTTTAAATAAGTGAAACACTTATTTAGAAAATGTATGGTATTTCGCATGCATGATATTGTTTTATTGTACCGGAGAAAAGTTAAAAGATATTCATTTATCCCACTTGCGGGATAAAGTACTCCATTTATTTGACATGGATTATTAAGGAAAAAATACTTTTTGTAATATAAAATGCAGTTTCACTAAGTAACCTGCAACACAATCAAATAGTGGATATTATTAAATTTTAGTTAGTAGTAACACGTATAGCAAATACTAGATTACATGCTGTAGTAAGATAAAGTTGTTTAAAGTGTGAAATCACAATTAACAATCAGTAACAATTAAATAAAACTGCCAACGACATTCATATGCTTGTAGTAATTGATAAATATTTACATCGTTCCAAAAATTTTACAGTCAAATAAGAAATTCAGAAATCTGGGACATCAAACACGTAGACATTAAGTTATTTTTGTTTAAACAAAAATTGAGAATCTACAAAATATTTTCTGCCTTTAAGTAGTTTGCCAACTGGATTCGTTATTATGTGTACGTCGTTCCAACAAAAAAATCGACTATGTTGAATATACTATTCGAGATACAACTATAAAATTTCAACTTCGATTTCTAAAAATAACAATTCCATGTCTTTCGTTTGGTTTTGGTAATGCTTTCGTGCATTGTGTTGCCTATAAGAAATTTGTCTTCAAAAAACATTAGTTTTCAAAAACACGACACGCAACGAAATTGATGTAAGACAAACATTTATCCGATAATATGAAAAGCACTCGTGCAATTACTGTTGATAATAATCTAAAGTAATTAATTTTTGCGGCCTACTAGAGTATTGCAAAAATTATATAAAAACGCTTTACTATAATGAAATGGCTGAAAGTGAAATACCGAATTTTGTTATACTACAGGTGTTACTACATTATTATGATGATGAGCGTGATATGCAGTGCCGAATATGATGCATTTCATTGACAAAATATCCTCGATCTACATTCTTCGTTCTCCGGGCGTCACGCCCTTGGTATATAAATAACTGTTTCTATTTCCATCACCCTAAAATGTCGAACCCTAAATTTTTAAAACTTGATCAGGTTCGAACGAAATGCCTATTTTCGTTTTCCTTGTAAATTGAAAGGTATCATTTATATGTCTCAGTTAATTTTTATGGTATTTTATGGTATTTAGTCAAATACAAATATAGTTGTCTGTTGCATCACATGGAATTTGTAATGAAATGCCTCGGTGCATTGCGCCGTGTTTTATAGGCAACTTTCCTTTCTAGTGCTTATCAGCCAACACCTTTGATTGCTTAACTTTGAATTCATAATATTTATAATCGCCTATAAAGCTCCGTTTATTATGACTATGTTTATGAGAAATCTTAAACCTATAGAGTAATAAAAATTCGCTGTAAAGGTAACAATCAATAGAATTAATGGATTTTAAACTTAAAATGTAGATAAACGATGAGTAATATCTCAATTTGTGCCAACATAAGTGAAATTTAATCTTATTATCAATAAAAACAATTATACAGTGATCATATAACAATTGTTTTGTTAGCAAAGTTGTATAAAAGACACTCAGAATTTAATTTAGCGTTGAGAACACAATAATGATGTCACTAACTCATTTTCCATTTCTTGCATGAATTGATACTAATTAGTAATATGACATAGTACACCTAACAATAACCAAGGAACAAACCGATTTACTAATCTAGACCTGCAAGTAAAATGTATGTGTAACCACTCAATTTCACTTTTTAGCTGAATCTGTACCTCCTCCAACGACATCACAATTAATCGATAGTAAGTTCCAAATATATAACAACTAGATGCAAATCATTAAACTATTATTTATTGTAGTCGCTGTGGCCAATTCGATTCCTTTCGTGGGCTTTGGATTTTTGGACAATTTCTTCATGCTCCTCTTCGTAACTATCAATCGCCCGAATCCTATTGCGTACTTATCAATTTAAATTTTAGGGTGACTACATCGACATGTATCTGGGTTCGTACTTCTGCCTCTCAACGATGGCTGCAGCCGCACTTGGTAACACATTTTCGGATGTGCTGGGCATTGGAACTGCCTTCTACGTCGAGCGCCTCGCCAATCGCATCGGTTACAATCCGCCGAAGCTGAGCCCCATTCAGATGGATATGTCCAGTGCGCGGAATTTCGCCAATTTGGGTCGCGTGCTCGGCGTAACCGTGGGTTGCCTGTTGGGCATGTTCCCACTTATCTTCCGAAAGTCCAAGGGGAAAGAAACCGAGAGTCCGGACACTACGCCAGCAGCTACAACAGGCAGTAGTAAAACTAGTAGTAATTGAATGCATCATATTCTATGCATGTAGGTATAATTCACATTTGGTTCTTCCAGTGGGTTCCGACTCATTAGTCACTATTTTATTGTTCGTTAGTAGCTAAGTGTGACACGAAAAATTGACCTTACCAAATAATGTAAATGAAGCAAAAATCTAATCCATTTACAAAATGGAACAAATCAAAACAATTACTTGTAGGTTACCATTTAGAGTTTAAAACAAAAAAAACTTCGCGATAACACCACTCACAATTTGAACTGCCATTTAAAGTATTTAATCGGTCTTACATTATGGTTCGTTTGCAAATAATATTATTAATTCGAGTTGTTCACTCATAATAGACTATATTTAAATAATTTATTCGCGTTTTTATCGTTGTACAATTTGCTACTAGATATACTTTAAGCGCCTAATGAACGCATTGCTATAAACGCTGGTTAAATTTATTCCCAGAGTAAGTTTAAGTGCTGAAACTTGTTCATCTTTAATGCAATAACTTATTTAGTTTATGTTACTTGGAAAAAAGTCAGGAGTGTACTTTTTTGTTTGATGAACAAAGTTATTCCGTGATTAAATTTGCTGTGTAAATAAATATATCCAGCATTGTTATATTCGGCCATAAAATTTGTAATTACTGTAAAAAGGTGCAAATGTACGGCACATGCAGGGAAATAATTACATGATTATAGGCAATCTATGATTATTTATAACTAATATGTATCAAATTTAAATTTTTACTAAAGACTATCGAAAATGTAATTAACTGCTAACTACTAATTAATTAATTACATGTATTTCTACCTTCGTTTGATCGTGCATGGAAATGTAACGATGCTACGATGCTAAAAAGTCCACCCAGTATGTATATTTGTATAGATATATTCTTCTACTTCACATAAAGAGGGAAACTTCTTACATTCTTTTTTCTATTTCCTACCTTAAACATGTCCAATTTTACATGACGTAGAAAACAGGAAGCGGTTGGCAGGAAACGTAATAGATGGTTGTAAGCGCCCTCTTGTGGCCAATTTCGAACTAATCAAGGATAAATACTAAACAAAGGTTTGTTGCACACAAAAGTGTGCCACTCATCAAAATAATTATTATAATAAATAAAAAGGAGTTATTTAACCTAACATACCTCCACTTTTAACCTAATGTAGACAGACTAGGCTTCATACTGCGCTTTTTATTCAGACCAGAAGAGTGGTCACGGTAAACTTCACTCATCTATTCAAGTCCTATCAACAAACTTTATAAAACTTAATGATCTGCAATTTGGCTATCATCAATTCGAATATGCGCTCTTCACCAAAAGTCCAAAGTAATGTCTGTTTACTGATAATGTCAAGGAACACTCCGGACCCGGGTACTATTTAACTAGTTGAAAATATTCTAACTGAGAGATCGTGGCGACAAGTGCTTTGAGGGATGAAACCCGCAAAGATAATCGCCTTCCTCATCTGCTCTTGGTCAGTCACAAAATTAAGGGAGAAACCAACATCCTTAATCATCTTGTACTTTCAATTTGAAAATACAGAAATAAGTAATATAGAATCTCTCATTCCATAGGTTTACGTTTTCAATTCATCATTTATTGCATCTTATTTAAAAGTAAGTATTCAATTCTACATGAGCATTGATTGAAATCGGATCAATTCAGAACTAACCATCAGATGCCACTTGTTTATTACCTCATGCTAATTTAACTTAAATAATTTTTGGACTAATTGCATTCCAAAAGTTTCCAAAAACAAAAATTAGATATATTTGGAAGAATAGTTTTACAAACAAAATATCATTCTTTAAATGTTCGTTTATGAAAAATATTTAATTTACTTCCCTGTAGAAAATTTAGTCTTTTTAAGCTTTTATATCTTGGAAGAAGTCTGTAATAAGTTCATAAGACAAGTAGTCACTGATGGTGCTTTTCCATTCAGTGTGCCATGAGCTTTCCATGTAGTATTGTCGTCGGACCTTGGTTGGTTTGTGCAATTGATCTTCCAAGTCGATCTTCTTCGAATTTGCGATTGACATATCGATAAATCGGTCACTGGCGAATTTGTCGGTTGAGAAAAGTTTGACTGTTTCCACTAGGCGGCTGGCATGCGACAACCAGGTCATGGTAGGATAATTCCACCAATTCCATGTAACACCTTCGTTACTATTGTTGTACTCTTCGATGAATGCCTCTTCGTGTTCCAACGAATTTCGTATGTTCGCTAACTGAGCATTTCCGCGGAGGGCATCGATGTCATGACGGGACGGTCGTTGCGAATACATATCAAGTCCTAAGCGTAGGTCATCGTACATTGGCATCGTGTCGTTATTATCAATTGTGATGGGCTCATTTCCAACGTTCGGTTGATGTAAGCAATGACCTGGTAATTGGCTAGCGATAAACATTGAGCCGAGAATTGTCAAGATGCCAGCCGTATACGTCGCTGCCAAGATGGCCATGATGGTGGATAATGCATTGAGAAGTGCTCCCACGTCTAACAATGGCAACAAACTGTTCAGCTCGGTGTAGGTGAAGAAGCCACGCGAGTTACCTTGGCGCTTTGCAAGAGAATACTCCAGTGATTTGAGCTTTTGCCAGAAAGTTAATTCTTTGACAAAAACATCCCATTCCTATGTAAAATTATTTAATTAAAAACTTATTAAAATTCATATATGTGAATAATTTACTATGGCCTTTAAGAATTCCTTTTCAAGCCCAATTAGTTCCTCTATTGACACATCACCTGACATGGCCCATTCACTCATTATAACTTCACCTTCTTGGCCAGCATCATAAAGAAATTTACTTGAAACCATCTAAAAAGTATTAATCTATGAAGTAATCATTCACCAAGCATGTTCTAACTTCTCACCAGGGAAACCAGAAACAACTGTGATGGTGCCACACTTTGCAGATAGTCCTGATTACAAGCCTTCAATCGCTCCAGATACAACATAGCCAACACAAAAGAACATGGTGAAATGCAAGCTTCACGTGTAATGTGTGCAGCATCTGTGCAGTGTAGGCGACTCAATGATCTTCCATTTTGAGGCTCAGTAAACAACTCTGAAGCTAATTCTAAACACATTAAATAATAAAGAATACAGCTTTAGTTGGCACTAAACCTACTCTAGAAGATGTTTACATACCTGTTAGGGGTAAGCTCAAACGATCAGTTGCCGGTAATTTCCCATAGTAAAGAGTTTTCTGGATTCGCTTCAAGAATTTATCATGGTCACCCATTGACTGTGTGAGTTTGTTGAAAGTTATGATTATCAATGTGCTTGATCTCTTTATTCTATAACATTATGAAAGAATACATACCTTGAGCTCCCTGGCTCGTCGTGATATCTTGGACATTCTGTACGCTTATCTCTGAATAAGGTACGGTCCAATCATGAATCAGTTATTAAGTTATGCGTCGTACGTTCGCTATAGGATGTATAAGCGTGGGCACCTATCCGCTAAACATTGCTTGACATTGCTAAATATGCAAAACATGGAAGCCCCAAACAGGCGACTTGTCCGAACGAAATTTGACGTGCGGGAGTAAAATGAATAACAAAAAATGCAAAGGAATAAAATAATAGCGCTTCTACGTTCAATTCAAGAACTAATGGCACTTTTCGGACGCATGTGCACTATCGCAAGGTTTGATTTGGTGGTTGTATACAATACGTCTGCGTATAGAGTTGGCAAAGGATTGCTATCCTAAAGGCGGAAGTTGCACTACTAGGATTTATGTCTTATAGTGTTTAGTGACAAAGTTCAGACTCCGTCACTCAACGCTTATAGCATACATTTGTCAAAATACGTTGCCCTTAATGTCTTAAAAGCCCAAGTTGCCTTATAATTTCATAATTTTATTCTGCAGCATCATTGTTGCTTCCAACGAGACAATCTAATCGGATTATGTTAGGTGAACTACATCCCATCAGCCCATACATCATTTACTATTCAAATCGAGAAACCGGTTTACCGAGGAAGCAAAGAAATTACTGCAAAAACGGAAAGATTTCAAAAGTCGTTCGAATTTTATTGTGTGACAAATTTCAAATGTTTGGCAGTTTCTAAAGGCGCGCAGCAACTAGTTGCTGAGAAAACGTTTAAAGCTTAAATTATTTAGACCTTAAATAACCTTTGAAATATATGACATTTTAAGCTGTCCAGAAGATAATCTCTTCTTGCAATATTTGTGAACACAATTCACAATTCAATTTAAAAGCAATTTCATACTGTAGACACATTGTATATGTATACTTGCCACGAACAACAGCAGATGTCAGCGCCATCATTGGTTTGTTTATGAAATAATATATCCTGTCATCGCGGAGGGAGTAAATGTTTACTCCCTCACAGCTGTCACATCTTTAAAACATTTGCGTGTGTTATCAAGCAATTTGTCTCTGTATCAAGTGAAATTATTCATCTTATTCATCATCGCGAATATGTCGCGTAGGCAAGTGTGGTAAATTATGTCGGAGTGAAAATATAGTCAATTACATCATTTAGATTTAAAGTTACATTTTTAATTACTCTAGAGATAAGGGCAGTGTTTTCATTTGCATTATGCAGAACATACAAGAAAATCCTGCAGCAGATTTCCCTTTGGAAATCTGCATAAAACCACAACCATTGATTGGTATGAGTGGTTTAGATATAAGAAACAACGCAATGCATAAATTAATTTGGGACACATTCATTAACAATCGCCGAATTGATGGAATACAAATCCAGTATAAACTGATAGATAACACATTCGTTTTTCCTGTTATCAAGCCCAAAAGGAACTCATATGAGTGGTATGTCCCAAGGGGAATTCTGAAGAAGAATTGGATGCATAAACATTTAAATTGCATTCCAGCTGTGATTGCTGTTTTCTATGAATTGGATTGGAATGATAGCCAATTCAATGAAAAGATAATTGAGTGTACAAGTCGAATCCAATCACTAAGGTAAATAGTTCATTTAATTTTAAACATTTGATAACACTTCATTCACAGGGTTGCTCTTGAGGGAAGAAACACCAAACTGGCTTTGGTTCTGATGCAGTCAAAGGCACCAATGCCTTCTAATGATGATGTAGTGGCTACTGAGAGAGCAGCTGCACTTTGTGCCCAATGTGGATTGAATACAAAACATCTGTTTGTACTTCCACATGGAGATCATTTGCAAGGCTATGCTGTAAGATTAGAAAACACTTTCCATGAGTTAGCACAGAATTATTACCAAGGTGAGGTGAAGAACATCAAAGCACATAAGGAGCATTTAAACAAAAACACCCATCAGTTTTTGATGGTAAGGCATCAATTTAAGATGGGATTTCTCAATGAACTTAAACAGGATATTCATGCTGCTCATAAGTAAGTTCAAAATTGTTTGGGGATTCTAAAAATCAGTTTTTGGTTTTGATTGCAGGCATTATACTCATGCTTATAACAATTTGCTGGAAATTCGAATTGTTGATACAAACGCGAACGAAATCCGAACCATTGCCGGTTTCATTAACTACAAACTATGCCGATTGATGTTCACTTTGAATCTACCACGAGATGCTATTTCTCAATTCAAATCACACACGGAGCGATTCAAGATGCGCCTTGGTTTCCATGAACTTGCATTTGAACATTACGCGTGGCTATGCAAACAATTCAGCACCTTCGGAGATATCTTCGATGAAGCGGTCAAGATGGGTTTGCCGGCCGTACAAACGCAACATCCAGGATTATATTACCAGCAAGCTGTTCATTATGCACATTTACGAAAGAAAAGTTGTCAGGATTTATGCGCTGTAGGTGTACATATGGTTGCATAGCATTTCGTCCTGTAATGGTTTATCTTTTCAGTCAGTTGATAATTATCCGGCCAATAATCCGCTGGTCGGTATGAAATCGTTAGAATTCTTTGGGCAGCGACCATGGAGACCTGGAAAGGTATCGTCAGAACCGCCAGATCCACAAATTGAATCCAACGGTATCGCAGCTTTGCAGTTTCTAGAGAAACAAGTGAACCATTCGAGTATTATTGTGGGATTGTATGGGCTTGCAGTTGCACAGTTTAAAACTTACAAATGTCCTCGAACGAGACGCCATCTTGTCGTACAAATGGCTGATGAGTGCTTTGTCGCTGGTGATCATAGCAAAGCATTAACGTACGTTCATATTACTTCATTTAATATTCCTTCTTCGGTTTTAACTTTAACTATTTTACAGACTATTAACACATATGCTGACAGATTATCGAATGGAATGTTGGTGGTCAATATTGTCGCATATAGTTGAACGTGCGCTGGTTTGTGCGTATTTGACTGCTAATATCGAGGATTTTGTGCTTCTGAGTTTGGAGTTATTGGGCAAAAGTGCAAATGTAGCGTATGAGAAGAAAAAAGTTGTGTATGAGAATTTGGTTCGAGTTTTAAGTCGGCAATGCCCGCTTCGAGATCCATCCATGAATGTGGATGCCAAATCTCAATGGACAACGGCTCTAAGTAATGATTTTAACATTAGCTTAGAAATGAATAATATTACAACGTGTATCGATTGTAAATGCAAGTTTTTGAAAAATAAGTACCAAGCCGATGACACGGTGCAGGTAGCCGTGTTTGTTCGGAATGAATGCGAATTTCCAATGAAATTCAGTAAAATTGGTATTTGCATAAAACATTTCGGAACTACCAGTGAGTACTTCGTAAAAAGTGGCGACTTTCTCTTCAAAACGGGTGACACGAAACGATTCATTGTCGAGTTTGCACCGCAATTAACGGATATCAACAATGAAATCTCAGTCAGCACTGTAGAGCTGCACCTTGGAGAAATGCAAAAGGTGATTTTGAAGTTCTCTGGAATGGGTAACAAGTGCAGCATTCCCCTGGAATTGAAATATTTTCGCAAGGACCGCAAAATATACGATTTCGATAATTTGTATCCAATTCTAAATGCCACTATTGTACCACGCAACTCCAAGCTGGCATTATCGTTTACACACGCCGAGCCAGCATTACTTGGGGAATGGTACGAGATCACAGTAAATATGCGCAATGAGGAAAAACAGAAGGTGTCGAGTATGCAGATCGAGATTGGCCTCGTTGACGAAGACGGTGTTGACAGCAGTAAGTCTTCGTTGGAAAATCGAATTAAGCTTTGAATTAAACAATTATACTGTTTATTTTTAGCCGAATTCAGTCGACAGGTCTCCGTCGAGGATAAGCAAGTCGAGAAGTTGCCGATAACGTTCCAGCATGATGTGTCGGCAACGTCGTTTGCGTTATTCATGAGAGCGCAGAAGATCGGTGACCGCAACATCTACATCCGGGCGACGTTCGTATTGGACGGCATCGTCCCCAGTCTCACCGAGGCAGCATTACAAATTTCGGTCGTGAAGCCTTTCGAAATCACAACGCGCTTTCTTACCGACATGTGCGAAGACGCCGCCCGGCTCTACGTCGACGAAGAATTCGTCGCAATGCCTGTTATTAATTGTCTATCACCTTGGCCCATTATTATTGCGCGCACGAAATTAGAATGCGATCCGTGCATACGCTGCGTGGACTCTGGCGGCGAATGCCAAATCGCTAACCACGAATTTAAGAATGGGGAGTCCGTCGCCGAAATGTATGTGGCAACAACAGGGCGTCGAAGCGATGTCGCCATTCCCATTGGACAATACACGATAGAATGGCAAAGGTTGGTCCAATAAATCCCATCAGACGAATGCTCATAAAACATTGCCCCTCATAATATAAAATTATCCAAACAGATTGCTGTCAACACATTGCTCAATATCACTTATGACTCTGATCTCCCTAGCATAAATTATTTTCAAAGTTTTTCAAAAATAGAGTCAATGATTTTCCTCGATAATTTAGTAATTTCGTAATTATTTTCAAGGGCAATAGTTTTTGAATTCGCATTAAAATTTTATATTCTTAAGGTTATATAAAATATGATATTTTTTCAGATTAAATGGGCCATTGACAAAGAGTCAGGTAGCAATAATTGGACCTGTAGTAGACTGGATTCCGCTGGATATACAGCTAAAAGTTCCAGCACATGGTTTCGTTCGCACGCCAATGCTCATTGAGTACCACCTCATCAACAAGTCATCAACACTTGTCCAACTCGATATCAACATCGAGGGCAGTGACGCTTTCATGTTTGCTGGCTTCAAACAATTTCGCGTCAGCATCCTTCCAGGCGCTACGAAAATTCTCACTTACAACTTATACCCATTGATAGCCGGAAGTGTGACGCTACCTAAGCTGCTGCTATCATTGCCGGAGAACGAGGGGCCCGCATTACGCCAGGAGCAATTAATTGCGCTGCTCCAGCGCTCGCTCCCAACGCACATTTTCGTTATGGTAATCCTCGCATGTTTTCTTCTATTTATCATTGTTCTTGGAATATATTGCCCTTGCAAAGCATCTATGCACATTGACTTACATATTAATCGATTTTTGCATGAACAATTATTCTGGGAATCTCATTTTATTTCGGTCGCTTTTTGCGTTTAAAAATCGATCGCTATGAAAATAATCAATTCATGCTGTACGAACAACTATCCATTAAGGATCTTGGCGCTGGTTGGCGCACATTACGAAGCAGATGACACAATATGTGATGCTGGTAGAAATTGACCGAAATCTAAACAAATTGAAATGCTTTTCAATATATTCATTATTGGATTTTCTCAGACAAGTACGGCTTATGTCACTGAATCACTGACAACTTTAGCTCCAGATTTTCATTAAAAAAAAAACAATTTCTCTGCTTTATATCAAGGATTAAGGATCAAGTCGTTCAAGCATAATAAGTCAGCAAAGATAAGGGCTGATTCAATTTGTATCGTTATCAGATATATCACAACTATTTATTAAATTATCCTATTATTCAAAAAGGATTCCATTCATATATAAAAATTGAATTCTTAGTGGGAGTAAATTCTTGAGTTATTTTCAGATTTACAATTCAAAAGATATCTTTGTTATACTCTAACTGCCTATATTTAGCAATTACGGTATTTATCAGTTAAATTTTTCATTAAACTAATTGTAATATTTTAAAAGATTGTCAACTCAGCAATTTCGCAAACTCATTTGATATAAATGGAAGAAATTTTAAGTACATTTTAGTACAAGTACCAAGTTTAAGAGCCTTCTAGTACAAATTCTGCTATAGGACAAAATATTTTTTTTTTTTTAATTTTTTGGCACCAAGATCTAATTTTAGCCTTACATAAGTGTTATGAAATTTAAATTAATGATTCAATTGTTTCTTATTTCAGCCGCAGAAAAAAGGCAATCCAGTCATTCCGAAAATAATGAAGAGTATTGCGTGCTAATTCCGAGCATCACCGAGGTCCATTTAAAAGTGCATTTTCGGATGCAAGATATTTATAAAAGATAATTAAGCAGAGATTATACTTACGCCGCAGGACTTAAATACGTCGATGCAGAGATTGGTGGATAAGGTGTGCGCAACACCGCGCTGGGTAGGTAATTTCATAATAAATTCTAAAAATGTCTTGGCTGGGGATTTGGCGCTCACAAAGGACTGACCTTCCCGGCATAGTTTTTAATTTGTAATGCCACAGATTATGGCGGTATAGCCGCGGTATTACTCGTCTCGTCGTAGATACATATTTATAGTTTCAAGGAGAAGGATTCAAGCATAAGCCTGTGCGTATCAGGACGCATCGAAACAACATCCACGATTGCGACTATTTCATATTTGTTTTGCTATTGGAATCAAATATGTGTAAATAAATTTGGTATTTATTGAAATTCAGTTGTGCTTCCCACATTGACAACCCCAAAATACTTGGTGGAACGAGCTACATGTATTCCATTGCAGAATTTTAGATTGCGAAGCAATTAGCAAAGTCGTTATCACTGATTTGCCACGTAACGTCGATTATGCTAATGCATCGTGGTGATTTTTAATAGCGCATAACTGTACTATAACTATAAATAAGCGTATTTCGGAAAGCGCAACCGGCCGTCTGCGAACGGCAGTGAAAGAAGGAACACACACACGGGGGCATAAAGATTTATTTCGCATGAAGCTGCCAACTTATCTCGGCGCAGCGGCGCAATAGAATTGGCGAACTTTGAAGCATGGAGACAGCCGTGGAGTACTCAATTTTTTCCAAACGATTGTGCACATTTTTCTTACCGACCGACCAACTGACTATTAATAACGTTTTTGTCAATATGCCCGGGGGTCCCCCAAATTTTATTATACTTAATCTTAGTAAAGGAAAACTACAAGTACATCGCATCGCTTTAAGGCTGAGCTCCCATACATTTATATCATCAATGTCATGCAATAGATTGTACATCGTGTCTTCGCATCTGCTTTGTTAAATGATAGCGACGATTTATATTTAGCGAACAAAACTTAGGACTACAAGGAGGCGACAGCGTCTATCAAGGAGCTAAAAATTATTACATCGCGTATAAAACGAATTTTAGTTCATAAAAGTTTATTTAAACTCGCGTTTATTTGATTGCCCAATTTCGCATGCTTGTTTATTTATCTTTGTGCTCAAATCGCAGCTTAATGAGTACTTTTTA
The DNA here is from genome assembly GCA_030264555.1 of Aleochara sp. GC000083. Taxonomy (NCBI): domain Eukaryota; kingdom Metazoa; phylum Arthropoda; class Insecta; order Coleoptera; family Staphylinidae; genus Aleochara; species Aleochara sp. GC000083. Next base: position 26,631 of record JARJDZ010007906.1, read on the forward strand.
TGAGTTTCTATATCGTAAAGAGCTTGATTTCATCCGCCTTAATTGACATTAGTCAGAAATTTGTGCAAAATCTGACGAATGGACGCTTTGAAAGCCATAGTATGGGGCAGCAAGCTTTGGTTGTAAAAACAGGAAAACGGCACGAGCGCCGCTGAAAAACAAGCAAAAATGTGATTTACGAGCCGACTGCGGCACATTCCAACTGCGTTTGATTTCCGCGCAACATTTGAGAATCGTTTCTTTTTGTTCAACGTGTACCCAAACGAAAAGATCAAACGTTAAGATTTCATTATGGTACGAAAGGACATGTGCATTGTTACCTGACGTTGTGGGCATTTTTGAAGAAAACTTAATGGAAAGCTGTATTACCCTGGTAAATCGTTCAGGCGATTAATGAGCTCGGCTTCTCATCTATTCCTAGATACATCGTCGTCGTCGCGTATTACCGCTTCTAGTGCCCGGTTTCTGAAAGCGATTTTATCTAACCAATAGCGTTATTTGTCTCCTAAACTCATAAATGGGTTTCTGAAACGTACTATAGCGTCAACACTCCGATAAATCTCTCGCTAAAGTTATCGCA